>JARHVA010011086.1:0-42500 GCA_037957365.1 Torreya grandis
AAATCATAATCTTGAAGGATGATGATGGTTCTGGTCTTGGATGGTGATGGGGATAAGAAAATTGAGAATGAAATGGAGAAGGATCCCAAACATTCTTGGGCAAATGTTCTATCAGGTCAAGGGATTCTAAGTTTTTGACTCTTTATAATCTCAAACCTTTCATAAAAGAGCATGAACCTATCTTGGAAATCATAGACATCATCTAGAAAGCACTAAAGTCTCATTGGAAAACTCCCTACTAGCTCATTTTTATGGATATAGGCCAAGAATAGATACTTTTAGAGAATGGGTGGGTAGGAAGTGGAAAATTTTGGGACAAATTGAAGTGTTATCTATGGTAAATAATTAATTCTTGGTCTCTTTATCCTCACTAAAAAATTGTGAGAAATCTCTTGAAGGAGGACCATGGTATCTGGGGAAATGTTTCCTTTCTCTCAAGAAATGGAAGTCTAGGCTATTTCTAGATAGTGATGATCTTATGTAAAATCCAATGTGGGTTACCCTATCAGGTCTTAATTTGGAGTTTTCAGAGGAGGAAGTTTTCCTTGGTATTGCATATGTTATTGGACAATTGATGTTCATTGACCTTATCATTATGTCCAAAATAAGATTGGTTGAAGCCAGACTCTATGTCTATGTCTAGATGATCAAAGCAATTTTAAGAACTATCTAACTCAAATCTAAATATGGTAAATGGAATCATAAAATTATTTATGAAAGAGTTTAGGTCATCTACAAAGGGTGTGAATTAGTAATCCATGATAAAATTTTTTGCCCAATACTTAATAAGAAGATAGAGAAGGGGAAATTGGAAGCCAGTTGATACTAATAATATTTATTTGGATCTACTGATGTTTAAGGAAAACTCCAATGCTGAAGTTCAAGCCCTGATGTTGGATAAAGGACTATATACTCCCTATGGGGATAAAAGGATTTTAATAATTTCTAAAGAGGAAAATATTTCTCCTAGGCCCTCAAAAATTTCTTGAATTTGATGGTTTCAATTTCAATGGATCCTCTGTAGCTCCTCATCCCAAAAGAGAAAGGTATAAAAAAATTCTTCCAAGGGTGTTGGATCCTCTTTCAATCCCCCATTATACAAGGTTAAAGAAATATTAAATGGAAGGTCATCATTGGGATCTTTTTGGATGCTATACATGACTCCTTACGTAAGAGCAAACAAATTTGGAAGCCCTCTTCAATAATTTTACCTCTTATCCAAATCCTATCCAATAATATCAATGATGGATTCACTAGAATGATAGTTATATTCTTGAAGGTATTAAGGGAACCCCTATACCTAAGGAAGTTAATTGGATTGAGGAAAAAAATTTAAAAAAGGAAAGGATAAAAGTAATTTCTGGGGCCACTACAAGAGGAAGGAAAATGGAAAATACTAAGGAAAAACCCAAGAATACAGCAAAGGAAATCTTAGGGATCGTAGAGGATCTTGAGATAGTAAAAAATTATCTAATATTCATGAAACACATTCTATTTTATTAGGGTCCCTTAAGACTTGTAAGTGCTAAAAGGATTTTTTGGGGTTCTTTGTCTTGTAAGTTTGTTAATTTCATTTATGACCTTTAAGGGTACCTCTGTAGTGTTAACTTTTTAGCTACTTTTGGCAACTGGGATTTGGATGTTTTATAATGTCTAGGAAAGTTATTGATTCAAGCCATTGGTGCATTAATTATATTTTTATTTTAAATGGATGAATAAAAATTTCCTTTGAAAAAAGTTGGTGGTTAGAACATTTATTACTCTACCCACACATGAGTAAATTCAAACATTCTCTGACTATTTTAGTTATCATTAACCCTAAGTGTTAGAACTAACCCTTTAAATTTTTGGACCTTATGTTAGTAATGGAAGAAAAATATTTGAGAGGTGAATGTAATCATATGAACATAATACCTTATTACATGAATCCATTTTTTTATGTTACCGATAAGGTTATTGAAGAAGCTAAAGAAAAGCACAACAACACCCTGGTGGGAAAATTTGTAAGAATAAGCCATTGAATTGAAGCAAACAAGAATTGGATAAAAGAATGTGAAAAGGGATTGAGAGTATTAAAATCAATGCTATTTCTAATAATTTTCTATTTTTCTATTTTGTTTGCAACAAATATTACACAAGAATCCTTAATGAAGGAACATGGTTGATGGTAAGTCCATTTCTCATGCTTCAATCTTGGAGTTTAAACTAGTCTCATTTGAATTTCAAAATTGAACAAATTTATTTATGTCTAGATTTAATTAGTCTCCATCCCACATTATGGATGGATTGGAACCTAAAAATCATTTCATAATTATTTGGTTTACTTGTGGCCATCATCCCTATTACCCACTCTAGTAAGATGTTGATCTCAGCTAGAATCTACGCTGATGGCCATGGACCAGACTCTTCCCAATTCCATTTGGATGAGGTTCAACTTGGGATCCTATAACTATGAAATAGTTTTTAATAGGTATAAATAAATTTATTCAAGTTTAAATAAATTTGGATATCTTGAAAATTCATGCATAGTGACCTGTGGAGACCCAATTTTTATTCTCAACTAATATGATTTTAATGACCCACATAGTTTCTGAAAGTTTGATGGGGAAATTTTGTACCTCTCACTTGATGAAATTATTATAAAGGTTATGAGTCATTAATAATTACATAAATTTATTTGTTCAAGCAATCTATGGTGTCTTTCATAGTTGTGTCTACTAGGTAGTTTTATTAGTTGTTCGATCTCCTTCCTTTTTTTGGTTTGTTTTGGGGTCTGTGGCGACTATCTTTGAGGATGGAACCATGTCCCTTTTTTGTCAATTTTATTCCCCCTCTATGATATTTTTTATGGATTTATGTTTGGTTGGGTCTCTCTTTTTTGTGCTCTAGTCTATTCTATTTTCCCAGGATGGGTCCTTTTCCATTTCTTGTTATCTTTGTTGTTTCTTGTTTGGCTCTATCTAAGGGAGACCCAGACCTCCCTTTGTGCTTAGACTGGGTTCCAGACCACTCAAAGGTGGCATTGAATTAATTTAAAATATAACGTATGTTCAAAAATTCCTTAATGAAGATGTCTTTTTAGGCTTTTACCATTTCAAAAATATTATATAAAGTTGACACTTTGCATATATTACAAGATAAAACTTATATCAAGACATATCCAAATAATTTCATTTATTATGGTTTCTATTCAAAATACTCAAAATTTTTACATTCAAACTCTCTAAATTATACCAAAATATTTATGTGCAAATTAAAATCATGAAGTTTATCCACTCAAGAAAAATCCCTAAATTTATAGTAGTTTGATGTATCTTCAAGAACATTTGCTTGCTATTAGGTCCAATAACTAGTTTAAGATGAAATAAAATACAAATATCATTAAAAATAATTGAAAATGGTTACATTTAACCTAGGTCAACATTTACTATTTTTCTCCAAAACTAGTCTAAAACTACAAAGCAAAACCATTTTTATTCTCTATATATGAGTTCAAGTTTTACTTGCCTCGTTATGCCATTAGCCATCATTTTGGTTGCAACTATTGGAAGTTTCCCTCTTTTACTTGCCAAGAGATCATTTATATTTTTTATTATGTGTTCCTATTCACTTTTTCCATCTTCTCTCTTATTCTTTTCTATAACTCATGAATGTTTTGCATGTCTAAGTACTCTCCTACAATCCTACAAGTTTCCCATCATGCAAGTTGAGTTATTTAATGCACCACTACCTTCATTTGCCACTAAATTATAGTCCTAAGATATATATTAAGAATTGAATCCACATAAATCCTACATCTCTCCAAAATAAAAGTCAACTCTATAACCTTGGAAACCACAAATAACCCTAATCATTGATTTTTAAATAATCTAATATCTTTACCTCTTCACTTAATGGTACTTTTTCCATCATAATAACATTAATATATTTAAAGTAAAGAAATACCCTTTTAATTAAATTATTTTTGGGGTGAATTTACCATCCTTTTATTTCATATACTAAGTCACCAAAATGGGGCATCAACACAACAATTTAACAAGACTATTAAACACACATACCTCAACTAACTAAAATGAAATCAAGGTTAACACATCATAGTAAGTTCCTATAGAGATTTTAATTAAATAAAAATAACTAACACAAGTTTAATGATAATAAAATCATCCATTAATATCATATACTTCACATACTATACAAATTATGGCAAGATATATATCCATTCAATGTAAATAGTCCTAATTCATTGCAAGGGCAAACAATGCAATAAATATGTATCATTTACTCAAGAAAACTAGTACGTGGTGTGTGTGAGTTTGGATAAATTGTTTTTATCCCCTTTTTGATATCTTCACCCTCCCTATTTGATGATACTGACCCTCTATACTGCATTGAGGGGAGAATAGTCTTGTATCCACCTCAATCAAATAACAGTTAGTAAATTTAGGATTATAATAATAGTCAATAAATAAGCATTAAAAAACTACTACAATGTAAATCATTCATAATGAAATCATATTAAATATGATCATATCACATAATTCAAATGTTTTTTAACATAATAATGATCATTAAAATAAATAATATGACTACCAATCATAAAACATCTAGATCAACATAAAAATTAAAACTAAAAATCATCATTTCCATAACTCCTACTCATACTTAAGTAAGTTTTGTAATATGGGACATGATGTAAAAAATATTTATTTATTTAAATTAAAATATATACGATACTTTATACACATAATGAATATGTCATGTAAATTATCAAGGTGTTTCTTTCTTTTCCTAGAGTGCACAATAAGGTCATCTAGGTAGACTTGAATTATATTGTTGATTAGATCATCAAAGGTTACATGCATAACTCTTTTAAAAGTGGTACTTGAATTCATTAAACTAAAATGGATTATTTTAAATGAAAATGTTCATCTATGTGTATTGAATTTAGTTTTATACCTACCTTCTACATTGACAAAAATATAATTATATCTAAAAAATTCATCTAGAAGAGACATCATTTTAGAATCATCAACTTATTGCAAGATCTAATCTATACTTTGTAGGTGAAAATTATATTTGACATTGGTGCATTTTAAAACTCTAAAATCTACTTAAATATGAATGTCACCATTCTTATTTCTAACAAGGACAAGGTTGGCTATCTTGTTTGAATATCTTATAGTAAAAATGACAACACAACATATTATCTAGCTCTTTATTGATGGTGCATTCTAATAAGATACTGATTCTTCGATATTTTTGCCAAATGGATTTAAAATAGGATTTATAGGTATGTCATTTTTTATAATTTTAGTATCATAACCCTTTATTTATTTATATAACCAAGTAAAGTATCAATAAATTATTTGAATAATTTAAAAAATTATTCTTTTTCTTTGGTGGTATAATGAATTACTAAATAAACAAACTTAAGATCTTCTTCCTATTAGTGTAGGTTTTTATTTTTCCCTATTTATTAATTAGGGAAATTGTATTTCTTTTGCATACATGGATTTTTCCTACATTTGTGGGATAGGCTAGCTTATGTGGAGGTGTGTGTCATAGATGTCATAAGAATGTCATAAGTAACTCCCTTGATGGGAGTTACTTCTCTATTCTTAGCACCTTGTCACCACCTTTCATGGAGGAGTTATAGTCTATTCTTGGGGTTCCTTATCCACCTTTTGTGGAGGAGTTACTTACGTACTCTCCTATTTGTAGTCCTCACTTTGGCCATCTCATGTTAATCAAATTTTGGTTTTCTCTATTTTGTCTTGTGCAATTTATCTTCTTCTGTTATTTTCAAATTGCTTTAGCATCTATGTGGTGTGCATTTGCTTCAACTCATGTGATCATGTCTCCATTGCACTCACATTATCCATATTTTGGCAACAAATCCGATATGGTATCAGATGAAGAACGGTAATCATGTGTCTGGTTATGCTTTTAGTTCATTTTGAAATCAAGAGGAGTGGAGTTCTCTTTGTTTTTTTTTATTTTCTAGATTTGATCTAAAATAAAATATATATATCATTTTTGGTATCGTTTTCTTCGAAATCCTTGGCCTTTGGGTGTCTTGGTTGTCTTCACTTCAGGGGTTGGTTCATCTGTTTCTCTTCTTGGGTGCCATTGTTGTGTGGAGCAGTAGAGGGAGGAGCAGCAACTCCAAACAACAATCCTTCCATTATCATTCTACAGCCAAGCTTTTGTGCTTAGCTTCTAGCCTTTACTTCTACCATGCTAAGCTTTAGCAACATCATCCTTTTCTACAACCACGTCATCCTCTGTATGATGTCCAAAACAAGCCTTATGGCGTGCAAGTCTATAGGTTTTTCCTTCAGCGCTCCATGCCAAACTCTTGGTCTACACCAAATTCAGGTCTGTGCCAAAGTCTGCTATTCATTTGCTTATTTTCTCTACCCAGAAAGGTGCCAAGCAGGCCATGCAACATTTCTAGCAAGTCTATCTTTTTTTTATCTTTTCTGCCAGTAGTCTTGTTTGGAAAATGACACTCTTTTCATGCTTGGCGTCCCATGTGGACCCTTAGATGCTTGGCTAGCAGTTCAATTATGTCTTTTCTTTAATATTTCCAATTAAAATTGACTTTTTAAAAAAAAAATTAGTCAATTTGACTGAATATTTAGTTTTATAGACAATTCTGTAATTTTGGAGTTTTCATTTAAAACTTGTATCTTTGCCTGTCAAAGATGAAGGGTGAGGCCTAAGTTGGTGAGAGGAAAATTCCCCCTCACACAAACCTCCTTTGGATTCCTCATTCTGTGCCAAATCTAACGAGTGGTTGGAGGGCCACTTTCTCTCTCAAAATAGGCATTTTTTTAATGTTTTAGTGCTTTTTCTTTGTAAAAACACTAGTTTACAAGAAAATTGAACCTTTAATATCTTGCAAATGGTAGCTTAGATTTGGGTGCCATTTTTTGTAAAAGTGTTTTTAATTCAATTCTCCACAGTGTAGGCTTGTTATTTGTCAAAACTGCATTAGTTTATAAAGTGCCAAAAATTTGGGTCTCTCAGGACGCACTTTCGGTTGAGTCAGACGTATTTTGAGCGTGCACTTACATATTTGGGAGGGGCTCAATATTTTGGGGGGGTGTGATTTATTTTCAAAACTTGCAAATCTTTGCTTTCATTCTCCTTTCTGTATAATTTCACAACTTGCAATCAACACAACTTCACCTAAATTCAGCTAAAAATGGATTCTTTTCAACTTAAACCCCTAACACCCTTCAACTATCATGAATGGAAGGTTAAAATGTCAATAATTATTAGAAGCAAAGGGTTGTATATGATCACCATGGGCACTGAAGTAGAACCTAACATTGATGCTGAAAAGGTCAAGTGGTACAACCGTAGTGATGAAGCCTATGGATTATTGAGCTTGTCTGTGTCTCCAGAACTTATCTTCCATTTAGAATCCTCTCAGACTCCTAATGACATATGGGACACCTTATAAAATTTATTTGGTAAGATTGATGAGATGAGAGGTCATGAGCTCAAAAACAAACTCATAAGTCTAAGTCCTAGCAACTTTGACACCCTACAGGACTTCTTCACTAAGTTTAAGGCCCTTATATTGCAATTGAAAGAATGCGAGATAGAGAATAAATATGATCAACTCATACTTTATATTCTCACAAAGTTAGGTCCAAGTTATACAGTCTTTGTCTCCACTTTCCATGCCACAAAAAGTGCCCTTGGCACTACATGGAAAATGCTTTCTTTGGATTCATTCATTGTCGACTTGACTAGGGAGCAAGATAAGATAATTCAAATGGGCACAATGAATTCTACTCAACCCCAAGCTTTGATAGCTGATAATGGTAAGGATAAGACTTTAATAAAGGAGAAGAAGAAAAAGAACAAGGACCAGGAGAAGAAGAAGAAAACAACAATCCTGCCAAAAACAACACTGAGACTTCCTCTTTCAATGCTAAACCTAAGAAGGAGAAGGTCAAGTGTGCCTATTGTAAAAATATAGGGCATGATGTGTCAGGATACTACTCCTTAAGGGCACAATTGATTACCTTTGTATAAGAAACTAAACATGAAATTAAACTAGAAGTAATATGTAACTAGAACTTAGAAACAACACAGAATATGAGAGACAATACAATCTTGTATTAACAATCTTCCAGAAGGAAATACAATGAATAAATCACACTCTTCCCACACCTCTTGGGCGTACAATAATTCTCCCTCAAGAGCTCTCTCTCTCAATCAATTACAACCACAACTCAACACTGAGTTATTCCCTCCACCAGTAAGTGACAATCAACTCAACCGTTGTTGCCTACTTCCAGTCCACCAAGTACTCCAAGTAGATCTCCTTGATCTTGCACACTTACAAATCTAACTGATCTTACTTACCATGTAGATCTCCCTAATCTTTCTACCTATAGATCAACTAATCTTACACTCAAAAGTATCTCTTCCTTGTCCTTGAGTCCTTAATTACAATACAGCCCCATGGGTCTCTTAAATAGATCCCATACAAACAATAATTAGACTTCCCAATTACAATAATTAGAAACATAAACTCAAGACTAAAATTAGTCTTTACATGTAAACTAACTGTCCATCTAAAATTAGATCAGTTCTGGAATGCGCAGATGACCGACGTCGGTCTCTGTCTATCTGGAGATGACTGACGTCAGTTCCTGTCTGATTAATGCTGGCTAACCCCTAACCAATGCCTATTGCTCTCTACACTGAATATGTTTGACATCGGTTGGCCTGACCAACGTCGGTTACTGTGACACTCAGCAACCTCCTCCATTTGCATACCTGTGAAGCTTTTAGCTCCACAACCTAACAATCTCCCACTTGGAGATAAACAGTTGCACTTGTACCTGTACCTATACCTGTACATCCTCTAATTTTGTTTCTGGCTTGTATCCCATCTTCAAGTTCAATTTTGAAGACCAATAAAATTTGAATGAAGATTCAACTTCTCCTTTGTTCCTAGCTTTGTTAACATACCTACAGGGTTCCTATCCATATGGATCCATTCTAGCTTCAACTCATCATCCTCTAATACCTGTCTAATGAAGTGGTATCTAAGTTATATATACCTGGTTCTTGAATGAAACGCTGAATCCTTTGCAAAATGAATTGATCTTTGAATATCACTGTACAATCTACAACTTTCTTGCTCCTTTCCCAACTCTTCCATGAACCAAGTCATCCATATCATTTCCTTGCTAGCCTCTGTGACTACAATAACCTTCTACATCTCTAAAATCTAGCTAATTGTCATTCCACCAACAGTGAACACATATCCTGTGGTGCTTCTCCTATCATCCAAGTCACCTACCATATCTGAATCTACATGCCCATGTAGAGAAATGCTTGACCCTGCATAGCATAAATACCTATTGCTGGTCCCTCTCAAATATCTAAGAATCCACTGAACTGCTTTCCAGTGCTCCTTTCTTGGATTGGCCATAAATTTGTTGACAACTCCCACTACTTGGGTAATATTAGGTCCAGTACATACCATGTACTCAACCTCATCATGTGATTTAGAACATTGTTCATAGCTCAGCTTGAACTGTCCAACCATAGGTGTGCTTACCAGTTTTGCATCCTGCGTATCAAACCTCTCCACTACATTATTCACATAATCCTCTTGAGACAAAATCAACCTATGATTTTCCCTATCTCTAGAAATACTCATGCCAAGGATTTTCTTTGCTGCACCTAAATCCTTCATGGCAAACATGTGAGCTAATTTTACCTTTAACTCAGCAATTCCCTACATGTGTGACCCTACAACAAGCATATACATTACATACAGTAATAGGATAATGTAGCTAATATTATCTAACCTGGTAAAATAAACACAATGGTCACATTGACATTGACTAAAGCCATGCTTTGTCATACACCTGTCAAACCTTAAACACCATTGTCCTACAACTTGCTCAAGACCATATAACCTGGCCTTCTATCTCACCTGTCCATTCTCTCCTTTATTTAACCTATAAATCCATTCATCTTTCAGTGCTTTCTTTACAGTTGGCAACTCTACCAAATCTCCCATTTGGTTCTTCTTCAAGGAATCAATTTCCTCATTCATGCCATGCTCCCACTGTTTCCTAGATTATACCTGCATTGCCTCTTCAAAACTTCCTGGTTCATGACCATCAGTGAGCAAAAAGTAGTATAAAGAAGGGGAATAATGAATTTGAGGCTTACTTACCCTTTCAGTCCTCCTCTTGGGAGTTTGAGACTCCTTGACAGCTTGCTGTCTGCCCAAATTTTGTTCTAACAGTGACCGATCCCAATCATCTCTCAGTCTACATCCAACCGATGTCAGTTCCATGTGATTGACTTGATCAACATCAGTTCTTACCTGACCAACATCAGTTTTCACCTACCTGACATCACTAACTTTGGTCTTCACCTGACCGACATCGGTTCCTACCTGATCGACATCAGTTCTCACCTGACTGACGTCGGTAACTGTGTTTTCCTGTGAGTGATGAATTTTACCCACGAGCTCACTTTGGATCATAACCTTGTCCAAATTTCCCTACTCAAAATTATTTAGCCCCTTGAGTTGATCTCTGTCCATCATCTTCTCCTTGAAAACCAAGGCTTTCCATGTCTTTAAAGTATCAAGAACATCCATTCCTTCCTCACTCATGTGACCAAGCCTACAGAGCCACATCTTTGCATCTACATCTGAAGTAGATAAAATAGAAGGAGAATCAGTAATACAAGTAGATAGATAAAGTGTACCTACTTTCTTACCTCTTGCTAATACAAGTGCACCCTTGAAAACTTTCCAAGATTCTGCTGTGAGAGTTACTGTGCAACCCTCATCACCCAACTTTTCTACAGAAATCAAATTCTGCTTCAAGACTGGGACATGCATGACATCCTTCAACACCCATGTGTTGCCAGTCTACAACTTCAGCTGCACTTCCCCTTTGCCAACCATTTTACAAGGCTCACCATCCCCTAAATAAACTTTTCCAAAGTCTCCATGGACATAATCATGAAAAAATTCTCTATTTGGGGTTGCATGGAAAGAGGCACCAGAATCTAAAACCCAAGATTCTACTTTATCCAAGGAACATATAAGAGCATCCTGTGCAACAATACCTACAGCATTTGCTTCTTTATTTCCTTCATGCTGATCTTCTACCAACCAACAATCTTTTTTTACATGCCCTTTCTTTCCACAATTCCAGCAGGTTATACTGCCATACCTGGATTTGGATCTACTGCCTATCTTTGACCTTGATTTCCCTTGCTTGACCTTCTCTCTTTGCTTTCCCCTGCTTTCAACACTTAAAACATTACTTGATGATTCCCTTGTGCTTTTCCTTCGAATTTATTCATTCAAGATTACACTAACAACATCATCAACTTTTAAGATATTTGAAGCAGATGCAGTATTACTTACTACCATTACCAAGCTATCCCAAAATTTAGGTAAAGAGCATAAGATTAAGAGAGCCTTAATTTCATCATAAAAAACTATTTTGACTGAATTTAACTGGTTTACCAAACCATGGAAATCACTAAGATGACTCTATACCGATCCACCTTCCAGCATTTGCAAATTAAATAATTGCTTCATAAGAAATACCTTATTCAAAGTTGAGGGTTTTTCATATAAATTTGCCAAAGATTCCATTAACTCTATCATTGTCCTTGCCTGAGATAAGTTGGAAACCATAGAAGCTGCCAAGGTCAGACTTATAGCTCCTAGAGCCTTTCTGTCAAGAACCTTCTATTCTTCATCTTGCATACATGTGGGCTTACATGAAACCCCACCCAATGGTAAGTAAACATCTTTCTGATACAGATAATCCTTTATCTGCATCCTCCATAATTGATAATTATTGCCATTAAATTTCTCCATTCTTAGCATACTTTCTTCTACCATTGCTATACTCCCACTCAAACAGAAACCCCTGTGAGTGACCTGTAATCAATAAACACTTAACACACTCTGAAACCAAGGTGTTAGTGAACCAAGCTCTGATACCACTTGTCAGGATCCTACTCCTTAAGAGCACAATTGAATACCTTTGTATAAGCAACTAAACATGGAATTAAACCAGAAGTAATATGTAAATAGAATTCAGAAACAACACAGAATATGAGAGACAATACAATCTTGTATTAACACTCTTCTAGAAGGAAATACAATGAACAAATCACACTCTTCCCACACCTCTTGGGCATACAGTAATTCTCCCTCAAGATCTTTCTCTCTCTCAATCAATTAAAACCACAAGTCAACACTGAGTTGTTCCCTCCACCAGTAAGTGACAATCAACTCAACCGTTGTTGCCTACTTCTAGTCCACCAAGTACTCCAATTAGATCTCTTTGATCTTGAACACCTATAGATCTAACTGATCTTACTTACCATGTAGATCTCCCTGATCTTGCTACCTATAGATCAACTAATCTTACACTCAAAAGGATCTCTTCTTTGTCCTTGAGTCCTTAATTACAATATAGCCCCATGGGTCTCTTAAATAGATCCCATACAAAAAATAATTAGACTTCCCAATTACAATAATTAGAAATGCAGATTCAAGACTAAAATTAGTCTTTACATGCAAACTAACTGTCTGTCTAAAATTAGACCAATTCTGGCACGCACAGATGATCGACATCGGTCTCTGTATGTCTGGAGATGACCGATATCGGTTCCTGTTTGACCAATGCCAGCCGACCCCTAATTGATGTCGATTTCTCTATACACTGAATATGACTGACGTTAGTTGGCTTGACCGACGTCAATTACTATGACACTTAGGAACCTCTTCTATTTGCATACTTGTGAAGCTTTTAGCTCCACAACCTAACATAATGAACAAAAATTCATGAAGAAACAAATAGATCACCTAACTCATCTTCTAGAGAAGAACAACATAGGTGTTCCTGAGTCCATCAAGCAGAATTCATCTACCCAAGATTCTACCAAGGCAAAAGGCAAGGGTAAGGAGAAAGAAAAGGGGAACGCCCTTGTAGCTACAGCAGCTTCTACATCTTCATGGGTCATCGACTCAGGTGCTTCTCACCACATGGGCTCTTCACTAGTTGAGTTTTCATCTTTAGAGCCTTGTAGCATGACTTCAATTAGTTTGGGTGATGACACATCAGTTTCTATTGTAGGGAGAGGGTCAATTGAAATAGAAGGAGGAACATTCAACAATGTTTTAAGTGTTCTTTCTCTTTCAACCAATCTCCTATCCATGTACCAAATCACTCACATTGGTCAGGGTATGAGAGTTGAGTTTTCACCAAATTTAGTGGCTATCAGGGAGTTGCATAGTGATACTACAGTGGCAGTGGGCAGGGTAGATCATCAAGCCATGTTATACACCTTCTCACATTTTGCATCAGATTCTTCTCCAATAGCATTGCTGACTCATTCAGATGGAGTTATCAAATTGTGGCATGAGCGGTTTGGCCACCTTAACTACTACTACCTTGAGCAACTTTACAAAAATGACATGGTCATTGGCTTGCCTCGTGTCCAATTCTCTAAAGGACTTTGTGAGGGGTGTTCCCTTGGGAAGCATCCCAAAGCAAAATTTGACAAAGGCAAAGCTTGGAGGGCTTCACAACCTTTGGAGTTAGTCCACAATGATGTATCAGGACCCTTTCCCAAACCATCTTTCATAAGGGCCAAGTACATCCTCACTTTCATTAATTATTTCTCTAGGTACACTTGGATATATTTTCTCAAAAAAAAGTCTGAAGTGTTTGAAAATTTCTAGACTTCAAGGCTCTTATCGAGAAACAGAGTGAGAAATCCATCAAGGTTCTACAAACTGATAATGGAGGGGAGTATGTCAGCATCAGGTTTGAGCAATTTTGCACCACAGAGAGGATTGATTTGCAGTGCACAGTCACTTACAATCCTTCACAGAATGGGGTTGCAGAATGCGAAAATAGGTTCTTAAAAGAGATGGGTAGTTGTATGATTCACTCCAAATCCTTAACACCACAGTACTAGGCTGAAGCCATCAATTATGCTTGCTACATTCAGAATAGGGTTCCTCACAAAGCTTTGAAAGGGATAACACCCTTTGAAGCTTGGCATAAAAATAAACCTGATGTTGAGCACCTTAGAGTTTTTGGATCCCCAACCATGGCCTACATTCCAAAGAAGAAATGCAAATCTATGGAACGTTAGTCCAAGACTTGCATCTTTGTAGGATATCTGAATGGTATTAAGGGATATCGCCTTCTAGATCTAGTCACTCATGAGTTGTTCATAGAGAGAAGTGTCCATTTTTAGGAGAGTCCTAGAGACTCAACACTTGACACTTCTTCTCCCTCATTGGATCTACTTCTTCATGATGATTCCTTGTCAGATTCAGATCAGCCATAGCAGGTTCTTAAGCCAGAGTCATCTTCTTCTTCTTCAAGTTCAGACAGTAAGGATAGTAATGCAGAGTCATTCACCTCTAGTCAGTCAGAGGATGAGGAGTTAGCACCTAACTCACCCACTTCTGGACCACTTTGGGCCAGACAGACACTTGAGAGTGCTGGCACTTGGGTAGGAGATCCTATAGATGATAGACGTACTAGGGGGATTTTTAGAGAGATCCACATGCCCTCTTTGCTTTAGTTTTGGATCTACAGACTTTTTGAGAGGCATCAGGGGTACCTGAGTGGGATAGTGCTATGGAGTAAGAATATTCTTTCTTAATCAAAAATCACACTTGGAATTTGACTTCACTTCCTAAGGGAAGAAAGATGGTTTGATGTAGGTAGATATATCAAACCAAGTTTGTAGCAAATGGGTCAATTGATAAGTACAAAGCGTGATTGGTCACCAAGGGTTTCTCATAGGTGGCAGGCATTGACTACTCAGAGACCTTTGCACCCGTTGCAAAGATGACTTCTATCTAACTCACCTTTGTTATTGTTGCAGCACATGGTTGGGATGTGCATTAGATGGATGTGAAGAGTGCCTTTCTTCATGGAGACCTAGAGGAGGAGATCTACATAGAGCAGCCGCCAAGATTTGTTCAAGATTCTTCCTTAGTATGCAAACTTAGGAAATCTATCTATGGCCTCAAACAGGCCCCTCGGGCTTGGTATGCCAAAATAGATTCCTTTCTTCTCACAGCAGGTTTCACTAGGTGCCATTTTGATCCTAATGTCTACTTCTTGCGATAGGATGATTCGCTCTTGATTTTGGTTCTATATGTTGATGACCTTTTGATCACCAGGAGTTCTTCATCAGCTATTGTAGTGGTGAAGGCATCTCTTCAGGATAGATTTGACATGATAGACTTAGGTTTGTTGCACTACTTCCTTGGCATCAAGATCTCACACTCAAATTTAGGGATTTCTCTTGCACAACCTAAGTATGCTCTTGACTTATTAGCTCAGTTTCACATGGCTGATTGCAAGCCATCTCTGACTCCCTTTCTATCAGGAGTCAAACTTGAGGCTGATTGTTCTTCACCATTGGTTGATGCCACTCATTATTGACAACTTGTTGGTAGTCTCATCTACTTGACTCACACCAGGCCCAACATATCATATACAGTGGAACTTGTCTCCAGATTCATACAGGAACCTCATGAGCTACATTGGAAAGTAGCTAAGAGGATCTTGAATTACATACAGGGTTCACATAGATACAGGATTCATTACAGATTTGGCATAGAGGTTGATTTGGTTAGATATATAGATTCAGACTGGGCTGCCAATTCATAGACTCACAAGTCCACTTCTGGTTACAGTTTCTCTCTAGGTTTTGGTCCTATCAGTTGGTCTAGCAAGAAGCAAAATGCTATTGCTATATCATCCATAAAGGCAGAGTACAGGGGAGCTGTTAATGCAGCTACTAAGGCTATTTGGCTTCAGGGGATACTTTTTGAGTTTGGCATTCCTATCAAGCAACCCACCATCATTTATTGTGACAACCAGAGTACCATTCAGATTTCTAGGAATCCAGTTCAGCACCAGTAGACCAAGCACATAGAGATTCACATGCATTTCATTCGAGAGCTTATTCATAGTCAGGGCATTGACTTGATATTTTGCCAATCTTTAGAGAAGGTTGCAGACATCTTCACCAAACCTTTCACCGAGAACAAGTTCATTCATCTATGAGCTCTTCTTTGGGTGTAGTCTACATCTGCAGTAGCATCATCTTTAGGGGGGGCCTTCTAGCCTCTTCATTTCTTTTATGTCTCTCTTTTGGGGGGGAGTTTTTTCATACGAGTTTTTTCCTTTTCTCTATCTTATGGGAGATTGCATTTGTACATGGGTACCTCATCAAGCTTAGTTACCAGGACCCATTTTATATTTTCACACTGCCCACCTAAGCTATGCTTATGGGGGGGTATTAGTGTAGGTTTTTATTTTTCCCTATTTATTAATTAGGAGAATTGTATTTCTTGTGCATACATGGAGTTTTCCTACATTTGTGGTATAGGCTAGCTTATGTGGAGGTGTGTGTCATAGATGTGTCATAGGTGTCATAAGAATGTCATAAGTAACTCCCTTGATGGGAGTTACTTCTGTATTCTTAGCACCTTGTCACCACCTTTCATGGAGGAGTTACAGCCTATTCTTCGGGTGCCTTGTCCACCTTTTGTGGAGGAGTTACGTACTCTCCTATTTTTATTCCTCACTTTGGCCATCTCATGTTAATCAAATTTTGGTTTTCTCCTTTTTGTCTTGTGCAATTTATCTTCTTGTGTTATTTTCAAATTGCTTTAGCATCTATGTGGTGTGCACTTGCTTCAACTCGTGTGATCACGTCTCCATTGCACTCGCATTATCCAGATTCTGGAAATAACTCTGATACTTCCTTACCAATATTGATAGGAATATGTTGGGGAAAAAAATTGAGATGTAAAACTACTTGTATAAAGTAAATTCTAGCTTATGCAAAGCCAACAAAACACTACACAAACATTCACAATGATAGGAAATACATGTGACAATACACTAAGTATCTTACCCCCAAATCAATAATAAAAAATTCTAAGAATTATTGACACAATACATTTGAGTGACCTTATAAGTAGATAAATTCCATAGAAATAAATCATTATAAGGATTTTAGAACTTTATCCTAGTAAACTTGTAGAACATATTAGGACTCACTAACTAATGAACCATAGAATAAAAACTCATACTTGGTAGCACAAAATTTTAACTTGTACGTAGGTCTCTCTCATCTATGACTCTTCTTTAAGGCTATTTAGTTTATTAAATTATTGGTTAGTCATTAGGACCAAACATTGATTCAAAATTGACTAAATTAGCATGTAATTTGTTAGTGCTTAATTATAAGTAATCACCACAATTAATAACATAATCATCATGATCAAATAAATTGTCTTATAATAAAACATTTATATGTTAATCACATTCAAAAATAGTTCCAATTTTCGTTTAGATCAGGAATCTTATGTCTAATTTTTTTTGAAAAAGAATACTCAATAGAAGATTCAATATCACTCAAGGTTGGATTAGAATAAAAAACAAGAAGTTTATTGACACAAATGTTGAATTTCAAAATTGAGGAAAGTAATTGGTAATTAATGGATTGGATGATATGATAATTAATTTAAGTACATAAATATTAACTCATGGAATATGGGATATTCTTAAACAATTTCATACTATAATAAGCTACATGTGTTTAATTAAAATTATAAGGTTATTCACCACTTACTAAGATTATTTATCTTGTACTATATTTATGAAAAATCCCTTGTTTTTTATATGAAGTAACTGAGTCATGGTTAGGTATTCCAATGAAACATGACATTGTACCATGTAATGTATAAATACAACACATAATATGGAGTGATTCACATTCTATGTGCAAAATAATATGAAACAATATATGTTCTTTATTGAATTTAATAGGAAATTTTACCTCTTACACACATCACAAACTTAAATTTTGATCAAAATATTATAATATAATTTATAATATTTCATAAATATCATAAGATATGTGCTACACCCTATATCACTACTAAAACTTGTGGTTTTCCACAAATCTTTCCCTGAACTAGGATTGGTTCTCTTTGGTTTGGATACCCTCTTTATAGATATTCCTAACTAAAACACTTTACAGATTTACTCTACATCTACAAAATATAACCAAATATATAACCAACCAACTAATAATAGCCATTTTTAATCAAATATTAAAAAATCATATGCAAATAGCCAACCCATTGCACAATGACACACCTTATATAGGCATGCTAACACGATTATGTTATGAAAGTTGGAATTATTCCCATTTCATATATTGGATAACCATCATATTATTTTATGACCATTTTAATTCCATTTAGTTACCAAATATAGGTTGTAAGATCCATTATTTCTTCATTTTTCATGGACATTTGACACTGAAACCTAGTTTAGATTAGGTGTATGCCTTTCCTTGATGAATGAAGTCACTTCACTAAATGAATATATTTATAGTCCCATTATGAATTATTTTATATTGTATATTCATTTTAGCATAGTATGATATTCATATAGATGTTTAATATCAACATACATACATAAAATTTCATAAGAGCTTTGTCCACAACTGTTGGTGCATGAATCTCATAAATAAAAAGATTAGATTAAAACATTCACAAACAAAATATGTGCATAGAAGATAATATGAAAGTTTTATGTAATATATTACCAAAATAAATTTGTGCATGAGTTTTCAAACTTTCACAAGCCATCACAAAGTTCACAAAATAGAACTATTATGCACATTATCTGCAAGAATTCACCTTTAGCAAATTTTATTAGAACTCAAAGAGACTACCAAATTTACTTTCAAGAAATACCCTTTTAATTAAATTGTTTTTGGGGTGCATTTACCACACTTTTACCTCATATACTAAGTCACCAAAAATGGGAATCAACAAAAAAATTTAACAAGACTTTTAAACACTCATACCTCAACTAACTATAATGAAATCAAGGTTAACACATCATAGTAAGTTTCTATAGAGATTTTAATTAGATCAGAACAACTAACACAAGTTTTATGTTAATCAAAACATCCATTCATATCATAGACCTTGCATACTATGCAAATTATGAAAAGATAGATATCCATTCAATGAAAATAGGCCTAATTCACTGCAAGGGCAAATAATGCAATAAATATTTATCATTTAATCAAGAAAACTAGTACGTGGTGTGTGTGCATTTAGCTCAATTATTTTTATCCCCTTTTTGATATTTTCACCATCCCTCTCCGATGATACTCACCCTCTATACTTCATGTGAGGGTAGAATAGTCTTGTATCCACCTCGATCAAATAATAGTTAGTAAGTTTGGGATTATACCAATAATCAATATATAAGCATTAATAAACTACTACAACGTAAATCATCCATAATTAAATCATAGTCAACATGATCATATCACATAATTAAATTTTTTTTTAACATAATAATGATCATGAAAACAAATAATATGACTACTAAACATAAAACATCTAGATCAACATAAAAATAAAAACTACAAATCCTCATTTCCATAACTCCTACTCATACTTAAGTAATTTTTTTAATATGGGATGGGATGTAAAAAAATATTTATTTCTTTAAATTCAAATATATACCATAATTTATACACCTAATGAATATTTCATGTAAATGATCAAGGTGTTTCTTTCTTTTCATAGAGTGCACAATAAGGTCATCTAGGTAGACTTGGATTATAATGTTGATTAGATCATCAAAGGCTACATGCATAACTCTTTTAAAAGTGGAACTTGCACTCATTAAACTAAAATGGATTATTTTAAATGAAAATTTTCCTCTATGTGTATTAAATTTAGTTTTATGCCTATCTTCTAGATTGATAAAAATATAATTATATCTCAAAAATCCATCTAGAAGAGACATCATTTTATAATCATCAACTTGTTGCAAGATCTAATCTATAATTTGTAAATGAAAATTATATTTGACACTGGTGCATTTTAAAACTCTAAAATATACATAATTATGAATGTGAACATTATTATTTATAACAAGAACAAGGTCAGCTACCTAGTTTGAATATCTTTCAGTAAAAATGACAACACAACATATTATCTAGCTCTTTATTGATGGTGCATTCTAATACGATACTAATTCTTCGATATTTTTTCCAAATGGATTTATAAAAATATTTATAGGTATGCGATGTTTATAATTTTAGTATCATAACTCTTTATTTATTTATATGACCAAGCAAAGATATCAATAAATTATTTGAATAATTTAATAAATTATTCTTTTTCTTTAACGGTATAATGAATTGCTAAATAAACAAACTTAAGATCTTCTTCCTTACCAATATTGATAGGAATTATCTCACCTATGAATATTCTTGAAGGATATTTAGTTTAAGAAATTATTGGTTGGTCATAAGGACCAAACATTGATTCAAAACTGACTAAATTAGCATGTAATTTGTTAGTGCTTAATTATAAGTAATCACCACAATTAATAACATAATCATCATGATCAAATAAATTGTATTATAATAAAACATTGATATGTTAATCTCATTAAAAAATAGTTCCAATTATCATTTAGATCAGGAATCTTAGGTCTAAAAATTTCTAAAAAAGAATACTCAATAGAAAGTTCATTATTACTAAAGGTTAGATTAGAATAAAAACAAGTTTATCAACACAAATGTTGAATTCTAAAATTGAAGATTGTAATTATTAATTAATGGATTGGATGATATGATAATTGATTTAAGTACATAAATATTAACTCATGGAATATGGGATATACTTAAACATTTTCATACTATAATAAACTACATGTGTTTAATTAAAATTATAAGGTTATTCACCACTTACTAAGATTATTTATCTTGTACTATATTTATTAACAATCCCTTATTTTTTATATCAAGTAACTGAGTCATGGTTAGGTATTCCAATGAAGGATGACCTTATACCATGTAATGTATAAATACAACACACGATAATGGAGTGATTCACATTCTATGTGCAAAACAATATGAAACAATATATGTTCTTTATTGAATTTAATAGGAAATTTTACCTCTTACACATATTAGACACCTAAATTTTGATTAAAATATTATAACATTTCATAAATATCGTAAGATATGTGCTACACCATATCTCACTACTAAAACTGGTGGTTTTCCACAAATCTTTGCCTGAACAAGGATTGGTTCTCTTTGGTTTGGATACCCTCTTTGTAGATATTCCTAACTAAAAAAAATTAAAAATTTACTCTAAATATACCAAATATAGCCAAATATAAAACCAACCAACTAATAATATCCATTTTTTAATCAAATATTAAACAATCATATGCAAATAGCCAACCCATTGCACAATGACACTTACACCTTATATAGGCATGCATACGAGAATATGTTATGAAAGTTGGAATTATTCCCATTTATTTTATTAAATAACCATAATATTATTTTATGACCATTTTAATTCCATTTATTTACCAACCATAGGTTTATATATCCATTATTTCTTCATTTTGTATGGACATTTGACACCAAAACCTAGTTCAGATTAGGTATATGCCTTTCCTTGATGAATGAATTCACTTCACTGAATGAATATCTTTATAGTACAATTATTCATGATTTGATATTGTATATTCATTAGATGAATATTATGATATTAATATATATGTTTAAGATCAACATACATACATAAATTTTCATAAGAGCTTTGTGCACAATTGTTGGTGCATGAATCGCATAAATCAAAAGATAAGGTTAAAATATTCACAAACAAAATATGTGCGTAGAAGATAATATGAAATGTTTATGTAATATATTACCAACATAAATTTGTGCATGAGTGTTAGAAATTTCACAAGCCATCACAAAGTTCACAAAATAGAACTATTATGCACATTATTTACTAGACTTCACCTTTAGTAAATTTTATTAGAACTCAAAGAGACTACTAAATTTACTTTCAAAAGACTTCATAAGTTGTAAAAATCATAATTATTTTTTAATTTAACTCTTAAAATTATGCACATAATAAGGGTTTTGAACTAATTAACCTTTCACACAAAAAATAGTTTGGACAAAACTAATTATTTCAAAATTAAGTGTTTTTATTGATGCAATCTTATAACTAAACTTTGATGTTTTTACATCATACAACAAGGGTAAGTGAAATAAACCATGATATATTTATCATGTGAATTATGTGATTTTATTAAGAGGTAACACATGTAATCACAAATTTATGATGCACTCATCCAATTTGCATCCTTAATTTCTTGGCCTATACATTACACCATATATTATATATAATCCTTTCATCATGTCCAATTTCTTATGCCTTATCAAATATTTTTTGTATCCTATGTAATTATATTGAATGTGAATTTAATATTCATTATTAATGTTTTAATTATGGTAAGGGTGAAAATATGCCACATTGAAAATCATATAAATATATATCCCATTAGAAAACTCAAACTCATATGCATTGGGTGAAATCTTCCTCAAAACTCTACATGGTCCAATATGCTTCCATTTCAACTAGTAATATATTATTTTTGGTAACCTTTATTTCGTAAAGTGAGTTAAGACCATGTCACCCACTTGAAACCCTTGTTATCTCCTCTTCAAATATGTGTGTTACTTGTATTTCACAATAATCCTTTATAATTGCTCACACACTTGCTAATGTATGTCACACATATATTCAAAAAAGTATTTTGATTATACACTCTTTATTTTATCAATAATGTCACACAATTTTGTGAATTATCTTATAATAATGCCATAAAATATAAATGATGTCATTCTAGTGCTTCTATGTACTAATGTTTTATAATTAAATTGAAATTGTGCCATGACTAAATCTTATGTTCATGGATTTGAATAAATAAAACATCATAAAAGGTTTTGAAGAATCATGTTGACCACCTAATTATAATATTTATATTATGAATTTAACTATAATTTGGCATTCAATCTTTTTCATAATGTCTTCCATAAATTCCCCAAAAAAATTGTATCCCTACTAGATATTATGTTGTGTGACACTCTATGCACTCTCACAACTTCTTGACAAACAAGTTATCTATAAGTGTAGAATAATTATTTTCATTGCATGAAAAAATGATACATTTTTGAGAATATATTTGATATCAAAAACATATAATCATGTCCATTTTGTGTTCTGGGAAATCCTAAAATAAATTCCATGTCAATATGTTCTTGTGGTTTTATGGGAATAGGAAATGATTGATACAACCCTAACTTATAAATATTTTTTATTTCAAACTATAAAATCATGCACTCCTACACATAATCTCACACATCTAAACTAGTATTAGGGTAAAATCAACTCTTATCTAGTTTTACAAATGTTTTTTCATTACCAAAGTGACTAGCTAGTCCTCCACTATGATTCCTTTTTTATCAACATTTTACACATAGAACCTCTAGGTATACAAAAAAATTCCTTTGTAAAATAATCTATTTTGTAGTAAATAGTCTAACCATGGTGTTATTTATACACTCAATGGTTCCAAGTATGCTCTGCATGTGTCCTTGAAATCATAATATTTTACATACAACTCCTTCATGTAATAGAATATTATGACTTATGCTTTCATCTCATTTAATAATAAACACTTTATTCTCATTGCATATGTAAATCTATTATACTTCCCACTATTTAATACAAAAAAATTATTTTTTAGAAAATCAACCCATTTCATATGTCTTTGGTTTAATTTACCATTGACTATTGATGAATTTCAATGCTTGATGGTATGTGTATACCACAATCTCATATAGAAATAATAAATTCCTCCATTTCTTGAATGCTTACACTATGACATCAAACTCATGATCATAAAATAATTTTTTTTTATTCACATAATTAATCTTCTCATTTAAATAATAAACATGATTACCTTATTGATGTAGAGGTTCCCTTCAAAAGGTTTCAACTTGCAACTCTCCACCAAACCCACTAGGCTTCTTAGCCTTCCTTATAGCCCATAAACCCTATTTTTAGATTAGTATGGAAAAAGTAAAAATTATATTTGAATTACCAGTTATGTATTCTCCTTTTTCATGATAAGACACACATGTGTGTCAAATTTGGTGACCTAATTCCTCCTCTAGGTCCACTTTATCACTTTTAGCCTTCTCAATTAGCCCTTTCTAGGTCTAATTCACCATCAACCACTCAAAGTCCATAGTACACTATCCATATACTCTTTCAATATTTAAAATTGGTTAGATCATCCAAAAAGTCTCAAAAAACAATTTTTTGTGATTTTTTTATAGTTACAAAGGAATATATTCATGAAACCCTAATTTAGGGCTTATAAGACCCTGTGACCAATCGAGAGCATTGAAAATTCTACTGTGAGTGTTTTAGGACATTTAAAGAGACTAAATTTGTTTTTATGGACTATCTATACTTTTAACACCTTTTCCAATTATTTATAAGTGTTTATCATGCCACTATCTTTGACAACTAAGCAAACTGTATTGGATTGCATTCTAAATGAGGTACTTTGCAGGTCTATGTCATTTTGGGAGAATAAAAATTCACCATAACATGTAAAATAAATAAAAACACCTTCAAAATAATTCAATGAAATTTCCTAAACAACTAAAATCATTGTGATTTTAATTTTAAGATGATTCTTTGTAATGAAACATATACAGAATGCTATCATTTAAGGTTTACAACAAAAAAAAGGGTTAGTCTTTGCAATGTTTGTATTCAAAAATATTCATTGATTATTCATGGGTCCTCAAATATTAATTATAATTCATTAAACCTTCAAAAACATGTTATTAAATCTATCAACTTGGATGAATGACAACTTAAACACTTTCTATCTGTAAAAGAATAAACTTACACCAATATAGGGTCTCTATCTAATTTTCTAGCAAAAACAAACATTTGAATCATTATTTAATGAAAATACCCTACTAAAACCATATCATGCATACTATTTAAGAATCTAGAAAACAATGCCAATGGAAACCAATGATTTTCTATTCAAAAATATGCACACACAGACTACACATAACAAAAGGCTCCTAAAATAGGGTCTGCCTGATACGATCTTAAAAAAAATGGAAAAAGAGGATTATTTATATATATATATATATATATATATATATATATATATTTAAACACATTCCAAGGTCCTTAAATAATTTTAAATACCATTTTCAACTTTCATTGATTATTAATATTTGGGATATACAATCTTCACTTGAACAATAACACATAAAAATAGTGTCTATGTATCAATTTCCTCTAACAGGGATTCTTGTTTTTCCTCTCTTATTAAAATTATTGATCCAAGAACATAAAATAACTGACTAAACTTTGAAATTAATGTATTTTATATGAACACAACCATTTTTCAACTTTCTTGGAGGAGGTTGCCAACGTTAACAAGAGTCTTTAGAAAGGTGGCAAAGCATCAAAAGGGATTTTCAAGAAATATACCACCTTAGACCCTTTTGAATGAATAAATGGGCCTATAATAACATTTTAAACCTATTAAAAATCTTATTTAAACATTTATAGACCCCTGCAAGTCCTAACAACATACTAGAAATTCAAAATTTTAAACACACTAGTTTTGGCAAGAAATCTAAAATTTGAATTTTAAACTAAGTAAAAGCATTTATATCTTACCAAAATTAAATATAATTTTACTTTGGGCCTTATAAATCTATCTAAGGCATTATTCAACCTATTAAAATGCATCAAACTAAAATTTGACTAAATTTGTTCCCTAAGAGTATGCTCTTACATCATACTCCCAGGGAAAGAAAAGAGAACTCATGGGATGCTAACCATGAGTTATTTAAAAGTATTAAATCACTTAATTATTTCATGATAAATCATCCAAATGGCATATTAAATTTTATTATTCTTCCATTTAACCAAATATTTGAAATACTGCTTATCTCTAGTCCTTTTAGTCACCTATTTATCCAATATGCATTCCATTTCCTTTGTCTTAGCCTTATGAAACTACCTTGCCCAATATGGGCCTAATTTAGCTACATCATATTATATATTTTATCCTTTATATCCTTATTTTTAAAGGTACACATCTGAAACATTGAAGATAGGTGAATTCCAACTCCACTAGGTAACTCCAATTTGTATGCATTGTTGGCAAACTTCTTGAGAATATTTTAAGGACCTATATTACTCATCTTTAGCTTGTTGTATTCACCTATTGGGAACATTTAATTCCTTATATTATCTATGATTAAGTCCCCAATATGGAAATTCACTTCTTTCCTACTCAAATCTGCCTGATTCTTGTACTTGTCAACACTAGAATCCAAATGCTTTCTCACCTATTCATGCACCTCTTTCATTGCCATTACAAAATCCTCACCTTCAAAACTTATTTTATCCATATGTTTTATGTATCTATCCTAAAATAAAACTCTTGGTTTCATGCCATATACTACCTAAAATGGACTTATTCCAATGCTTATATTGGTTGAATCATTTCAAGCAAACTCTGCTTAAGGCAATATAATATCCCACTAGTTGGGATGGTCTTTGGAAAAACACCTCAATAATTTCCCTAGTCTTATATTCACAACCTCAATTTTCCCATCCATTTGAGGATGTTAATCTAAACTTAAAATCAAATTGGTGCCTAGCTTCTTCCACAATGTCCTCTAGAAGTGACCAAGAAACTTGGTGGCCTTGTCAGAAACAATGTTCATGGATAATACATGAAGCCTCAAAAGCTCCTTGAATAAAAAACTAGCCACATGTGTTACATAATTAGTATTTATACATGGTATAAAATGATCCATTTTAGATAATCTATCAATAACTACAAAAATGGAATCAAAACCCCTTTGTGTTCTAGGTAATCCCATCACAAAATTCATACTGGTGGATTACCAAGGCCTATTTGGGACTGGTAGGGGCTGATAAAAACCTACATTAGTACTCTTACCCTTGGATAATTAACAAATTTTACACCTTTCCACATACCTCCATACTTCTACTTGCATTCTAGGCCAATAGTAGTGCCTAATGAGGAACTCAAATGTTTTATCAAACCCAAAATGGTATGCCATACTTCCATAGTGATTTTATTGAATCAAATTTCCTCTTATTGAACTCTTTGGTATACACAATTGTACTCTCTTGAACAAAAATACATCTTGAAGTACATAATCCAACCATGTCTCTTTGTTGAGTGTACTTGGGTGCCTGCACACATGGTATGCTTCCTTGAAGTCCTCATCATCTTCATACAAATATTTTAATGCCTCAATTCCAATACTCTCTAATTGAGTTTCATGCACCAATAAGACACTTCTACTCAATGCATCTGTAACTTTATTACTTTTTCCTTATTTTTACTTGAGAGTGAAAGTGAAATTTTGCATGTACTCCACCCATTTCACATGCCTTTATTTCAACTTAGGCTGATTAGATATAAACTAAAGTGCATGGTTATCCATGTACACTATGAACTCCTTTGGCATGAGGTAATGCCTCCATTTATTCAATGCTTGGACCATTGCATAAAACTCCAAGTCATAGGATTAATACCTATTGTTAACATCATTCAAATTCTCACTAAAGTCATCTATAGGTTTTCCCTTTTGACTTAAGACAACCCCTATGGCTACACTACTTACATCACACTATATCTAGAATACCTTATTAAATTTTGACAATGCTAGTATGGGTTGCTTTATGATTCTTTGCTTCAAGTATTGAATACACTTTTCTTCTTGCTCATTCTAAACAATTTTTTTCTTGTCTCCCTTGATGGTTTCAATAATGGGATCACATATTCCACTAAGTTTCTTATAAACTTCCTATAGAAACTTGCCAAACTATGAAAACTCCTTAACTCTCCTATTATCTTAGGTATTGGCCACTCCATGATTGCCTTCACCTTGTTCTTTTCCATTTTCAACATGCCTTGTGAAATTACAAACCAAATGTACAACATCTCCCTTTTCATGAAGTCACATGTCTTGAGGTTGATCAATAACCTCTCTACTTGCAGCTTTCTTATCACCAACTCCAAATGATGGAGATGTTCCTCCTTGGTTTGGCTATAAATTAGTATATCATCTAGATAAACTACTAAAAAATTGCCTATGAAATCTTTCAAAACCTCATTCATTAACCTTGTGAAAGTGATAGGTGCATTAGTAAAACCAAATGTCATGACTAGCCATTCAAACAAACCTTAATTCATCTTGAAAGTAGTCTTCCACTCATCATCGTTCCTAATCTTTATTTGGTAGTATCCACTCTTGAGGTATATCTTGGAAAAATAGATTTCTCTACCCAATCAATCCATCAAATCCTCCATCATAGGAATTATAAATATATACCTTATAGTGATTTTATTTTATGGCCCTAGAATTAGTGCACATCCTCCACTCACATTCCTTCTTTGGGACCAACACTATGGGCACTATACATAGACTCAATCTCTCTTTGATCATCCCCTTGTCAAGTAACTCCTACACTTGTCTTTTGATCTCAGTATTCTATTATGGGGTCATCTTGTATGGACCCTTGTTTGGTAGACTTATTCCAAGTGCAAATTCTATATGGTGTGTTATGATCCTCATAGGTGGCACTGTGTTGGGCAGTTCATCAACAACTATATCAACATACTTTTCCAACATTTCTTGAATCTCTAGGGCTAGCTAATTGATCTTAGTGGCTATCATGATAGTCCTAGGATTTATGAACAAATCAAATCCTATCTCTTATTCATGCATGCCATTCAAGAACTCTTTTCCACTTACCAATATCACATGTGAACCAACTTGTTGATCACTCTCCTCATCTTTCAAGGGCAAAAAAGTGTAACTAACTCCATCCTTGGTCAAGGTATACATATTTATCCTTCCATCATGAGTAGTTTTTATATCATATTTCCAAGGCCTTCTAAGAAGGACATGGCACACATCCATGGGGATGACATCATAAAGAACCTTATCCTTATATGTTCATATTTAAAAATCTACCAGACTCTGCTTACTCACCAAGACTTGTTGTCCCTTATTCAACCATGACACCTTATATGGAGTGGGGTGAGGTAATTTATTTATCCCAATCTTGTTAACCATTTATACTAAGACAAGATTATCCATACGTCTTGAATTAATGACCATATTGTAATACTTACCTTGGAATTTTCATGATGATCTGAAGAGGGTCTTCCTTTGTGGTGGATCCTTCTCCTTGGGTGGCTTGATCAACACCCTCTTCATGAGTAATGATTCTCCCACTTTAGGTTTTAACATGACTGATGGAGATCAAACACTCTCTTCCTCTCCTCCTTGTGCAATTTGATTTCTCCCTTCATTTCTTGGGCTTCTTGCTGGTTAGTCCTTTGGAAATTCTCATTATTTGTGGCTAGTAAACTTGTTACACTTGAAACACTTTCCTATAAATCTACCTGATCCTCTACCCCTTGATGAATAACCACCTCTATGGAAATGTATCCTACCTCTAAATCCACCTATTGAACTAGTGGACTATTCTTGTGAGTTGCTTAAATCACTTTGAAGATTTATTTGTGAGAAATTTATGCCCCCTTGTTGTCCTCTACCTCTTAAATTTTTTCCCCTTCCTCTATTTTTATAATTATGCTTCGTATTTAACTTACCTTTAGTCTTGAGTGCAAATTGATAGCACTCCTCTAATGTTCTTAGGATCACAAGTGATAACTCATCTTACACATTGTATATTAAACAATTCAATTACCTTGTAACCTTCTCTTTATCCTCCTTAAGATGAATAGACCTGATGATTAGCTTATAGAATTTTTATTTATATGCCTTCACACTCATTTCCTTCTACTTCAAATTCTAAAATTGTCTAAACAAGTTTGTCTCATAGTCACTTGGCAAGAACTTGCCTTTGAGTTTGGAAACTATTATGTCCCAAGAAGTGATCTTAATCTTCCCCTTCTTTCTTCTCTCATTTTATGTGAAGTCCCACCATAATGAATCATTCCATTTTAGATTAGTTCTTTCAAACTTGACCTTGTCATCAAGTACCTCTTCATGCTCAAAGTATTTGTCTAACTCATTCACCCAATCCATGAGTTCATCTCCATAAATACCACCTACATAGGTGTGTGATTCCACCTTTGGTTTTGACCCTTGAATCGTGATCACCTTCATGAGTCTCTTTACACCTTTATCTTTATGTCCTTCAATTATCTCTTCTCCCTCTACTTCTTGGTTTTGTAGCTCATCTTCCCTATCACTCAATTACCTTGTTAGGAATCCTCTTCTTTGGTATATTTCTATAGTATTTATCCTTACATCAAATCTAAGTCTAATATCCTTGAGATATTCCAACATATCATCTTGGTTCCCTTGGTTTTTTGTTGCACTTCCTTTGTTTCTCCTAGGTGGCATTGTGAACATTGTGTAGGCAATCTATCAAACAAGTACATATTATTTTCTTCCCCCAAGAATATTCTTTATTATACTTATTATAAATTATCCAAGGTTGGATCTGATACAAAAATGATGTAGATGTTCCCTTCAAAAAATCTCAACATGAAACTCTCCACCAAACCCACTAGGCTTCTTAGCCTTCCTTCTAGCCCTTAAACCCTATTTTTAGATTAGTACAAAAAAATTAAAAATTATTTTTGACTTACCATTTATATATTATCCTTTTTCATGACAAGACACACCTATGTGTCAAATTTAGTTACCTAATTCCTCCTTTAAGTCCACTTTCCCACTTTTAGCCTCCTTAATTAGCCATTTCTAGGCCTAATTCACCATCAACCACTCAAAGTTTATAATACACTATTTGTACACTCCTTTAATATTGAAAATTGGTTATATAATCCAAAAAATTCTCAAAATACAATTTTTTGTGATTTTTTTATAGTTATAAAGGAAGATATTCATGAAACCCTAATTTAGGGATTACAAGACCCTATGACTAGCTGAGAGCATTGAAAATTCTATTGTGAGTGTTTTAGTATGTTTAAAGAGCATAAATTTGTTTTTTAGGGTTTTTTAGACCTTTAACACCTTTTCCAATTGTTTATTTGTGTCTATCATGCCATTGTCTTTGCCAACTAAGCAAAATGTACTAGATTGCATTCCAAATGAGGTACTTTACCAGTCTATGTCATTTTGGGAGAATTTAAATTCACCATAAAATTTCAAATATAGAATAATAAACTTCAATATAATTCAATTAACTTTACTAAATAACTCAAATCATTGAAAATTTTATTCTAATATGATTCCTTGTAATGGAACATACACAAAATGTTATCATTTAAGGTTTATAACAAAGAATAGGGTTAATCTTTGCAATGTATGTATTAAAAAATATTATTTGATTATTCATGGGTCATAAAACCTCAATTATCATTCATTAAAACTTTAAAAACACTTTATTTAATCCACCAACTTGGATGAATGACAAATTTAGCACTTTCTATCTGCAGAAGAAGAAACTTACACCAATACATGGACTTTGTCTAATTTGCCAACATCAAAAAACATTTGAATCCTTCCTTCATGAAAATAATCTCTTAAAACCATATAATTAACACTATTTAATCATATTGAAAATAATTCCAATTTAAACCAATGATCTTCTATTCAAAAATATGCACACACAGACTGCACATAACAAAAGGCTCCCAAAATAGGGTCTACCTGATATGATATTGAACAAAAATGGAAAAAGAGGATTATTAATATGGATATAAATATTTAAAAATGTTCCAAGTTCCTTAAATAATGTTAAATACCATTTTAAACTTCCATTTATTATTAATATTTGGGATAAACAGTCAACACTTGAACAAGAACACACAAAAACAGGGTCTGAGTATTAATGTCCTCTAATAGGGCTTATTTTCTTTCCTATCTTGTTCAAATTATTGATCTAATAACATAAAATAGCTAAATAAACTTCTAAATTCATGTATTTTATATGAATACAACCATTTTTCAAATTTCTTAGAGGAGGTTGTCAACATTACCAAAAGTCTTTAGAAAGGTGGCAAAGCACCAAAATGGATTTTCAAGACATATACCACCTTAGACCCTTGAAAATGAATAAATTGGGCTCTAATAACATTTTAAACCTATTAAAAATATTATGAAAACATTTATACACCCCTGCAAGTCTTAAAAACATACTATAAATTCAAAATTTTAAACACACTACTTTTGGTGAGAAATCCAAATTTTGAATTTTAAGCTAAGTAAATACATTTATATCCTACCATATTGAAATATAAGTTTTCTCGAGGCCTTATAAGGCCATCCAAGAAATTATTCAACCTATTAAAATGCATCAAACCAAAATTTGACTAAATCTATTCCCTAAGAGTGATGTTCCTACATCATGTATTGACTTAAAAAAGATCATATTACTATGCCACTCACATCATAATCAACCTTAAATACCTTATTGAAATCAGATAATTCCAACATTAGCTATTTAATCACTTTATTCTTTAAAATTTAGAAGTTATGATTTATTTTTATTGTCTATATAAACTCTCTTCTATCAACTCACATTTATTTTATGATTGGTGTGTATGTCCCACTAAAGTTACAAATGAACTACCGGTAAATTATTACTAAGACATTGATGTTGTGAACTTAAAAAGTGCTTCTAGGTTATGGCCACTTAATGATAGCTCTCACCTTTTCTGGATGCATCCTCATTCCTTATTATAAAATCACAAAATCCAATTACACCCGCATATCCTTCATAAATCTACATTTTTTTATATTAACTAGAAACTTATCTTCTCACAAATGATATAAAGTTTTTTTCAAGTGTGTAAAGTGTTCTTCCTTAGTCCTATTAAAAATCAATGTCATCCATATACTCAATGAAAATTTTACTAAGGAAAGGTTTCAACATTTCATTCATGAGTCTATTGAATGTGTTTGGCACATTAGTTAGCCTAAATGGCATGATTATCCACTCATATGATCCATTTAGTATTTTTAACACTGTCTTCCACTCATCACCTTCCCTAATGCAAATTTGGTGATATTCAATTTTAAATTTGTGTTTTGTGAAGTAATTTTCTTCACTAAAACATTCCATTAAGTTGTCCATGCATGGAAGTCAATATTTTTAATTGATATTTATATTATATATGGCTCTAGAGTTTTTGCACATTTACCATTATCCACCTTTATTTAGTTCCAACACTATTATAGTTGTGTAAGGGATGAAATTTTATCTTATCAAGCCCTTATCTAATACCTCTTATACTTGCGTTTTCACCTCTACATGTTCCTTATGAGTTATCTAATATAATGTCTTGTTTTGAAAGTTGGATATTTGAATTAGATCCATGTGGTGAATTATGCTACACATGGGTGATACCACATATAGTAGATCATTTGAAATTATCTTTGCAAAATCATCCAAAAAAATTTCACTTCATGTGAAAGTTTATCCTCTTATCCTACCCTACCAACTTGTGTGGGTTGTTATAATAAGAACTCAATTATTTTATTGATTAAAATTAATCTTACATAATGGAAAATGTTTGAGTTACATTTTTATTTCTACACAAATGTTTTTAATCTTTCACATATGTGATCTAATAGTATAAACTATCAACCAACCAACTGAATCACCTAACTCACTAATAAAAACATTAATTACTTACTAAGTTTAAATTAAAGTGAATTTACTAACTCTAAAAGGTGTGTCTTTACATGAGATGCATGACCCATCCTGAGAACTATTTTTTTTAAATTAAATAAAACCACTTGGATCACTATACCCAATAGATTCTTGGGAATGAAAACATAACATACCTTCTCCTTCACTTTTTTAAGGAATTTATTTCTTGAGACAAAAAAACTTAGATTATTATCCACCTATTCAGTCTTGTCCTTCAAAGGATTCATAATTATGTCATGTTATTATTCACCATAGCGTACGTATCTCCATAGCCATCATGCTTCAATTTCCTATCAAATTGACAAGGTCTAAATAATATGACATGGCATATGTACATGGGCCTTTTGTTGTACATAACTTCATCCTTACATGTGTGAATATCAAAATTTAATAGACATTATTAATTCACTAGAATTTGATATCCCTTAAATAACCAAGACATATTTAGGGGTTTGAATGTCCAATCCTCTTTAGACCAAGATTTTCTACCATCTTGTTAGAAATTATATTATCAATGTTACCACTATGCTATGTCAGTAAATATTAGTGTGTCTAGGGATATATGTAGTCAGATTATGGATTGCATAACCCTTTTACATATTATTTTAAATTTATCTATACACTCATATACTTAGTAGGTTGGTATATGGGTTATCCATGGCCTTGGTAGACTATACATAGGAGTGAGGGTTAGTTGTTAATCATGATATCAAAGTATTCATTTCTTATTACAAGCATTTGGGAGGTTTCCCCCTCAAAGTGGCTTATCTATATTATTAATATTTTATAATTTATTTCCATATCATTATGATCTATTACTACTATTATGCTTATTTGGTGAATTAATATCATTAAAAGTGGTATTAGAGCTTCGATTTGGGCCATAATCAAGTCAAAAACCCTAGATATTAAAATTTGGCTATATCTCACAAATGGTTGCAAATTTATCTATAATTTTTAGAATGGAGGTGATACATAATGCAATTAATATTCCATTCAAATTTCAAATCAATTAGATCTATTTTTCAAATGTTATTTCCATTTTAGGTGTTTTCATAAATTTGCTCCTTAGCTCACAATTTGTAGATTTTTTCAAATTTATTTACATTTTTAGAAAGTTAAAAAAAAATTAATTTGTGTATTTTTTTTATATGTGTGATTTGAGGTCAACATTTTTAGAAACATTCATGGTCAAATTTGGGACAATGGGGGAAAATAAGGCTCACCATTGAGCCTTCTTATGGCTGGTCCTAACACTCACGGATAGGGGATAGGGAAAGAAACCCATAAAAATTCTTTATGGGATGACATGGAGTTTGTAACCTCTGATACTATGACTTTAGAGATGATTTATCAAATTCAGTCAAATCTACATGGCCTGATGCATAAGAACGTGCAAGTCCAAACTTAAATGCCAATAATACAATGGGAGATTAATAGCATGAGAAATTAGTTGTAATAGATAATGGAACAAGTAGATACAATTTCATCTCATTTTCTACTCAACAACCCACCACTTTTTCATTCTGGTCTTCCTCCTCTCAACACTAACACCACCAATTTAGGGGTAAAACCAATTTTTCCAAAAATGGAATTACGGGAGTTTGATGGTAAGGATCCACTCACTTGGATCACTAAAATTTAAAATCTATTTGATCTGCACCAAACTCTTAGCTCTCAAAAAGGTGGTCATGGCATCTTTGTATCTAGAACCTGAGCCATTCATTTGACATTGCTAGTTATGTGCTTAAAATAAGAAGACTGGTGCTCCTATTACATGGTCAATATTTATTGATGAAATTATGTCTCACTATCAAGATAATGTTTCTAAAAGCTACTTCAGCTAGTTAGCCAAACTATGACAAATAATAATAGTGAAGGATTCTATTCATCAGTTTCAAAATGATCTAGAGGTAAATTTAGAGGTCATAAAGTAGATCAAAACCTACACCATTGAAAAGATCCCATTGAGACCTTTCCAATGGTATGTAAAATGTAGAAAATAAAGCTCATATGATCCTTGTGCAGTTGGTCAAAGTTCTAGTCAAACTAGTCAAAGTAGGTCAAAGTTGGTCAAACTATAGAAAATGACCATTATGGAATGATTCAAGAATAGTTACACTATGTATATCTTGTTTCAATATTTTTAGCACAATTTATGATTCATGAAACAAAGTCCATATGCAAAAGATATGGCTAGTCAAAGTTGTGGTCAAACTTGGTCAACATGATGACATGGCAAAAATATGGACCAATAAGAATGTGACACATGGAAGTAAATTCATATGGAAAATTTTGGGTTTATATTTTTTGTCTTTGATAGGTGAATGTAGATCGTCTTCAGCCAAAAATGTAATTGGCATAAAAAATTGGGGTTTGAACAGAACATCCAGTTGGACATCGACAAGTGGCATGGCAATTGGTTGACAAGTGGCATGGTGAGAGGTCAACAAGTGGCATGGTGAGATTGGACCATGTGTTGGGTCTTCAATCCACCATGTGGCTTTCCACCATTCATTATTTTCCAAGGTCTAATTTTATTTCTCGAATGTTCCAAACAAACCATGTTATATTTTCCACATACATGCCACATAACCGAATATTCCATCCACAAATATCCACATGAAACCCATATTCCATACCACACACACCACATACTTACCATATATTCCCATGAAATTCCAAGCTTACCATATAATCCACCACATGCCACCGAAAAGCAAGCTAATGCCAATAACTTGGCATTATAAATCTTTAAGTTTGTGGTATTTGAATATGTTTAAAGCTACCCACTTACTAAATATGGGACTAAGGATATGCATTGGCCATTGGATGAATTAGATGGAGACTCAAATCCCTATCCTCCCATGTAAAATGGATAAGGCCAAATCACTTGGGCTATGGGATCAAGCACTATATAAAGTCCTAAAACTTGTATTTGAAGGCATTCGAAAAGCTAAGACTATAGCTTTAGAGCTTGTGTGGCTTGCAGAATGAGTTTCGAGCAAAATTAGGGAAAAGTTTGAAAAAGGACTGATATTATTTTTCTCTAATAAAAAACTTTTTAGTTTATCATTTTTCATTTTGAGGAATTATGAATAAATTGTAAAGCCTCAGAAGCAGTCCATTGTGCTAAGGCATAAGGACCTACTTTTACTCTTCCTCAAGTTTGAGGCATCTAGAGTCATTTCTGGACTTCAAGGTAAACTAATGAAATATTCTAGTTTCCAAGATAGTTCCAAATATATGTTGAGTATCTAGATTTGAGGCCTTTGGTTTCCATTTTTAATGCTCAAAAGTGAAATTTTTGAGCAGAGGACATCCAAAGGTGTGTTTCGAGAAGGTGAAGAATATGTTCATGGATTCTAAAATTCTTCGAAGGTCTATAACACTTGGATTAATTATTGTTCTATAAGGGTTACCTTTTAATTTTAGACATATTATAATGAATTGGTTTAGCTAGTTAGCAAACCTAGAGACATAGACATTATCGAACTCCGTAATCAACTCTTGTGTAGTGTGGTTAGTATTCTTGCATTGATTTTCATTTAAGTTGATAATTTTGCAAATTAATTTTGATATAATTAATATTTTGCCTAAAAATTATCCAAATTAAAATTTTGGCATGGAATTCAGTGCTAGTTTATGGATCATATTTGGTATTAGAATAGTTAGTGTGTTGGGTTAACTTCAGTGAAGGCATTGTTCTGAATAATGGATCTAATGCTAGCCTAGATTCAATTGTTACTAAATTCTACTATCACTACGATCATGAAACTCCTACAAGCCCAAGATAAAATTTATAAAGTGGTAGAATAATGACAAGAGCAACAAATCAAGAGGCTCCAATAGAGCATTGATGCATTACGAGTAAAACTGCAACAGGAATTTTGACAGAAGAAGAGGATGCATAGAGATTTAGAGACTTACAGAAATTATGCTCACCAAGGTCATACTACCAAGAAATATTGGATACTACATCCCATTCAGGATCTATTATGGTTTAATAAATATAATGAGAAAAGATGCAAAGCAAAGGGGAAGGCACTTGTCAAAAAAGTTGCAAATCCCAGTTCTCCTAAGCATCAAGTAGCAGATGAAGGATTCATCCAAGAGATGTTTCAAAGCCAAACTAAAAAGGTAAATTCTAATTATAGTAATGATTCTTCTAATTCATATATTCTTTCTAGTCCTATTAATGAGAATGATGTTGGAGGTCCAGAAGTAAATAATGCTTTGATTATTAATGAATAATCTGATGTACATATTGAAGAAGAAAGCAATGAAATCAATTCTTTTAGATATATTGAAAATGTTAGGGATATCAAATGTACTAAACCTAAACATTCATCAAGTTCATGTGTTGGAAAATCACATGAAGGGAATAGGTTCTAAGCTTTTGGTTAAAATGGGATTAGAAGGAAAAGGCTTTGGCATTAATGGTCAAGGAATTATCCAGCCTATCCAAGTGGAAAAGAAACCACTCCATTCAGGATTAGGATATGGAGGTGAAGGACAAATGTCACAAGAAGCTGAATTGAAGGATTACTCAAGGAATAAGCTAGAACACTCTGAAGAGATAAAAGAAGTACTCTCTGAAGATGAAATAATTACATTGGATGAAGAATCTTTAAATGACTCGTCAAGGTACGTAAAGAAGAAATACTCAAATTTATTTTTTGATTATGCACAAGAGAGTCCTAAAAGAAAGTTTAATAAAACTTATGAAAAGAAGTTGCTTAAAGAAGAAATGAAGTTAGGATTTTAATTCAATGCAAAGGGGAAAATGTTAAAGATAAAGTCAGAAATAACCTAAGGCAAAGATTATAACTACATCTTCAGTCAAGTTCTTCAGACAAAATCTAGTTAGTCCAAACCTGAGATAACATCAATGAAGGAGACAGTAGTCAATGAGAAGCTTCCAGTTCAGAATTTGTCACCCTATAAAGGTAAGCAACATTTTTTCAAAAGAATGATTGTCAAGCATTCTAAGATAGATTCTATTTTTGATAAGAATTATCAAAATAATTTGATCTCAGAAGATGTTGTAGAAACCCTAAGTTTGGAAACTAAGCCGCATTTCCAACCCTATTCTATGGATAGAATAGATTATGGAAATAATGTACATGTAAATAAAACCTATAAATTAGGGTTTGAAATTACCACCAACTTCTTAGATGAATTTGAATTAGATTTGGTTCCACTTCAATTTAGTGGTATTATCCTAGGTAAACCATATTTGTCTATGATAAAAGCAACTTAATCCAAGAAGGAAAATTAGTATAGAATTGTAAAAGATGGGATAAAATATCTCATATGATCACATAGACATTAACCATTATAGGTGAATAGTTCCTTTATTGTTTTTATACCCATGTATTTTGTAGACAGGAACACTATAGGGTAACAAAAGATGCCATCATGAGAAGCATCAAGAACAACTTGAAAGATAGGTTATATATTTTATTCTGTATGTTATGTATGCATGATTGAATATAGGCATTATTTATAAATTCATAATACCCAAGAAGGGGCAATGTTTGTAATCATTATGTATAGCTACAGTGTTTGTAAAGACCCAAGAAGGGTAATGTTTGTAAAACTATGTTGTTGTGTAAGACCCTAAGAGGGCAATTGTAAAATGGTGATTATTATAACACCATATGACATGAAATAGACTCAAATATAAATACTTGAAACTGACTGACATTCAATAGATCATCTGAGCTAGAGTCGAGAGCGAGAACCATGTAAATATCCTCACATGGAGTACAAAGTCTAGTACTAGCTTTTTGAGGATAAAAGCCTTTTTAGTGGGGAGGATTGATTTGGAGGTCAATTTAGAGAAGTTCCTGAAGTAGATCAAAATCTACCACCATTACAAAGAGCCCGTTGAGACCTTTCCAATGGTATATAGAATGTAGAAAACAAAGCTCATATGTTCCTTGTGCAACTAGACAAAGTTCTAGTCAAAGTAGTCAAAGTAGATAAAATTTGGTCAAACTATAGAGAATGACCATTATGGAATGATTATTTAATAATTACACTATGTATATCTCATCATGAGATTTTTGGTAAAATTTATGGTTCATGAAATGGAGTCCATATGCAAAAGATATGGCCACTCAAAGTTGTGGTCAAACTTGGTCAATAAGATGACGTGGCAAAAATGTAGACCAGTAAAAACATGACACATGGTTGTCAGTTCGTACATAAAATTTTGGGTTTATATCTTTTATCTTTGATAAGTGAATGTAGATTATTTTCAGCCAAAAATGTAATCAACATAAAAAATGGGGTTTAAACAGAACATCTAGTTGGACATCGACAAATGGCACGCCAAGTGGTCGACAAGTGGCATGGTGAGAAGTCAAAAAGTGGCATGGTGAGATTGGACCACATGTTAGGTCCTCAAGCTACCATGTGGATTACCACCATTCATTATTTTCCAAGGTCCAATTTTATTTCTTGAATGTTCCAAACAAACCATGTTATATTTTCCACGTACTACATGCCACATAACCGAATGTTCCATCCACAAATATCCATGTAAAATCCATGTTCCATGCCACACACACCACATATTTATCACATATTCCCACAAAATTCCAAGCTTACCACATAAGCCACCACATGCCACTGAAAATCAAGCTAATGCCAATAACTTGGCATTGTAAACCTTTAAGTTCATGGTATTTGAATATGTTTAAAGCTACGCACTACTAAATGTGGGACTAAGGATATGCATTGACCACCAAATGCATTGGATGGTGACTCAAACCCCTAGCCTCCTTCGTAAAATGGAAAAGGCCCAACCACTTGGGCTATGGGATCAAACACTATATAAAGTCCTAAAACTTGTATTTGAAGGCATTTGAAAAGCTAAGACTATAGCTTCAGAGCTTGTGTGGCCTGTAGAAAGAGTTTAGAGCAGAATTGGGGAAGAGTTCAAAAAAGGACTGATATTATTTTTCTCCAGTCAACAACTTTGTAGTTGATAATTTTTCATTTTGAGGACTTTTGAATAAATTTTAAAGCCTCAAAAGCAATCTGTTGTGCTAAGGCATAAGGACCTACTTTTACTCTTCCTCTGATTTGAGGTATCGAGTGTCATTTCTAGACTTTGAGGTAAACTAGTGAAATATTCTAATTTTTGAGATGGTTCTAGATATATGCTAATGGTCTAGATTTGAGGCCTTTTGTTGCCATTTTTGATGCTTGAAAGTGAGATTTTTTAGTAGAGGACATCCAGAGGTGTGTTTGAGAAAGGTGAAGAATTTGTTCATGGATTTTGAGATTATTTGAAGGTCTGTAACAGTTAGATTCACTATTATTCTTTAAGGGTTACCATTTATTATAGACATATTATAATGAATTGGTTCAACTAGTTAGAAAACTTGAAGACCTAGGCATTGTTGAATTCTGTAATCAACTCTTGTGTAGTGTGGTTAGTATTCTTGCATTGATTTTCATTTAAGTTGATTATTTTTTGGATTAATTTCAATATAATTAATATTTTACCTATAAAGTATCCAAATTAAACTTTTGGCATATAATTCAGTGCTAGTTTATGAATCAGATTTGGTATCAGAGTAGTTAGTGTGCTAAGCTAACTTCAATCAAGGCATTATTATGAACAATGGATCCAATGCTAGACTAGATTCAATTGTTACTAAATTTTGTTATCACTACTATCATGTAATTCTTACAAGCCCAAGAGCAAAGTTAGCAAGTGGTAGAGTAATGAAAGGAACAACAAATTGAGAGGCTCCAATAGAGCATTGATACACTGTGAGCATAATTGAAACAAGAACATCAACATAAAAAGAGGATGCATGACGATTCAAAGACTTGTAGACATTGTGCTTACTGAGGTCATATTACCAAGCAATGTTGGATACTACATCCGATTAAGGCTCTATTATGGTTCAAGAAGCATAAGGAGTAGAGATGCAAAGCAAAGGGGAAGACATCTATCAAAAAAGTTGCAAAGCCTAGTTCTCCTAAGCATCAAGCAACAGATGAAGGATTCATCTAAGAGATGTTGCCAATCCAGACTACAAAGGTACATTATGGTTATAGAAATGATTATTCTAATTCATATATTCCTACTAGTCCTATTAATGAGAATGATGTTGGAAGTCTAGAAGAAAAATAATGCTCTGATTATTAATGAATCTTCTAATGTACATACTGAAGAAGAAAGTAATGAAATCAATTCTTCTAGATATATTGACAATGTTATGGATAATATATGTACTAACCCTAAACATTCATCAAGTTCGTGTGCTGATACATTTGAAAAGCACATGAAGGGAATAGGTTCTAAGTTGTTGGTTGAAATGGGATTCAAAGGAAAATACCTTGGCATTAATGGTCAAGGAATTGTCCAGCCTATCTAAGTGGCAAAGAAACCACTCTGTGTAGGATTAGGATATGGAGGTGAAGGAAAATTGTCCCAAGAAGCTAAATTAAAGGATTACTTAAGTAGCAAGCTAGAACACTCTAAAGAGCTAGAATAAGTACTCTCCAAAGATGTAATAGTTACATTGGATAAAGAATCTTCAAATGACTTGTCAAGGTACGCAAAGAAGAAATACTCAAATGTATTTTTTGACTATGCACAAAAGAGTCCTAAAAGGAATTTTAAGAAAAATAATGAAAATAAGTTGCCTAAAGAATAAATGAAGTTAAGATTTTACTTCAATGATAAGGGGAAAATGTTGAAGAAAGATAAGCAAAGTTAACAACCTAAGAAAAAGTTTGTAAC
>JARHVA010011086.1:47500-70000 GCA_037957365.1 Torreya grandis
ACTATGATTTTTATAACTACAATGAATTCTCTTTAAATGATTGATTCTTCTAGAATTTTCAATAGAATAAGTTAAAATAATAAATTATTGATCCTCTTTAAAATTTACTTAGATTCTTGAAATCTATTTCTATATTCCTTGGATGTCCTAATTATACTAATTTAAATTTTTATATTTGTAGACATCTTGAATTCAACTTATGACAATATAAGCACACAAGCTGACTTTTAGCAGCTGAAAAAGAAAACAAGATGGGATTAAAAACCTCTAGGGTAGTGTAATTGGTGAAAAGTGTTCACAACCCCCAAAACATAAATTATAGGTTTCTAGGTCCCAAAACATATATTATGGGTAAGTTCATGAAAAGTTGGGGGACAAAAAGGGACCTACCTGTGGACATGATTTTTTTGAAATTTCAAAAATCTAAACTTTTGTAGATAATTTAGGATGGTTGTATTTAAAATTTGAAGATGGTATAAGAACTTGAATTTCAACATTTTAAGTCTAGTTTCCAAAACAATTTTTTTAAAATGGTTAAGTATAACTAGGTCAAACATCTAAAATTTAAAGAGGAACTCTTGTATTTTTTAAGAAAACATAGTACATAGATGGTCGTGCAGCCACTCATTTTTTAAGCATCATTTAATATTGTTGGAAACCCTTCGGTGAATATTTAGATTAGATCTTATAGTTTGTGACCCATATTTTTTTTATATTTTTTCAATCATTTTATTTATTAATTTTACAAGTAAATATATCCTATAAAATGACAAAAAATGGATAGTCAGTCGTGCGGCCTCCCTAACTACCTCAAAAATATGAAAAAAATAATTTTTTAATGTGTGTAGAATTAGACCTTGATTATGACCATATAATTTTTTGTACACTTGGATCAATGAAAATAAAATTACATAAACATGTATAGGCATGTGTATTTTCATAATATATTGTCCCAAAAAATGTATAGTTATAAATCAACATAGTTTGAAATCTTAAAATAGTAAAAAAATAATAAATTTGGTAAGAGGAGAGTGTGCTTATCATCATGGTAATTGTTGTCAAATTTGAGTTACACCCTAGAAGACAATTTTTATGGGACCTCTTCACTCAATTGATATAATGGGATCTCTCTAAGGTTGTGGGTGGTCTATCACTAGAGAGGACCCCCATAGAAAGTTGACTCCCTTAATACAAAACCTAAAACCAATACTAACATAATCAACTAACAAGGAAGAGAGAGAGAGAGAGAGAGAGAGAGAGAGAGAGAGAGAGAGAGAGAGAGAGAGAGAGAGAGAGAGAGAGAGAGAGAGAGAGAGAGAGAGAGAGAGAGAGAGAGAGAGAGAGAGAGAGAGAGAGAGAGAGAGAGAAGGTGGTCATGTCAAGATTTTATGATGGTTGTTATCCATAATCAAATAAATTAAAATTCTAAGTGGAAGGTATAAAAATATCCCCATCACTCATATTTAACATGTGTTGTCTTGATGTTATGATAATCTTCATGAAGTTGGAATATGAGTGCTTGGTTGTACTTGATGACTCATCAAATATCTCTTGAGACTACCCTTTCTTGAAGGAATAATTACAAGTTATTAGTTTGACACTTGGCCTATTTGGCCTTCTTCTCATTTACACCATACCCACACTTAGAATAATTTAACTCTAATGTTGTAGGGGATAATTAGATCTCTTCAGGTTTCTTGAGGGACTTGTTCAACTACAATTTGTTTTATAAAAGATAATTGATAGAACTAAACTTACAAGGTGCCTTTTTAGGCCTCTTAGAAGGTATAATCTAGGTTTACCAAGTCATATACTTCATTATTGATATATAGACATTAATTTAGAGCTGAATTGATTTGAGATGAACCTATTGGTTGTTGGTGAAGGACTATTTCACCCTTGTAATATCTCAACATTATAAACCAACACATTACATATGCATAGGATTTCCCAAATATGTCTTTAGTCATGTGAATTTTCCTTTTTAAGACTATAAATTCCATGAAATAAGTCCATATGATGTTTAAAATAATTCCTTGAATTTATTCATGCTTCAAATGATCTCTAGAAGGTATTCATAGTCACTTTTTTCATACAAACAAGGAGCAGTCTTCATCATAACTTGGTCTATTTGATTTGAAATCTATTTTGGCATCATAAAGACCTCAAAAATGAATGATTAACGAAAATTTAGATTATAATTAGGCTTGGTAAGATTTTAAAACTATTTAATGAGTCCTAATATAGTCAAACACTATGCAAACAATCACAAACATGTAGTTTAGACCTTTTTCATGTGCCTTCCTCTTCACACGTGCCAATTAATGGCTCAAAATAGTTCCCACCAATATTTTTAGATATCATTAAGATGATTTCAATTTTATTCATGTGCATTATAACCACTTATAATAATTCAAGGTTATTCATATGCATTATAACTTTATTTAGGTTAAGTAGGTCATGTTTGTCAATAATAAATCAATATCTTATAAACATGGGCATGAATAAGTTTTATTAATGATTTAAAGGTTATTAATGTGAATTATAACTTTATTTAGGTTAATTAGGTCATGTTTGTCAATAATAAATCAATATCTTATCCACATGACTAACCTTGAATAAGTTATAAACCCTATCATTAATAATAAATCAATTATCTTATAAACATGGACAAGAATAAGTTTTATTAATGATTTCAAGGTTATTCATGTGAATTAGAATTTTATTTAGGTTAATTAGGTCATGTTTTTCAATAATATATTGGTTTCTTGTATATTGAGTTTTAGATGCATATAATTATCTTTTTAGGTCTTCATAAGCCTACTTAACCTTATCTCAAATGACCTTGTATTCATATGATGATTTATTATTTTCACATTGAATCCAAATAATTAAAACCTAAATTTAAATTCCTATAATTACCTAAATTATCTCTCAATACTCTCATTTATTATTAAAATGCATTCTTTTCTAAAATTCCTATAGATAGGCCTATATGTACTTCTTTCATGCTTAAAGCCCATTGTATACTTTGCCCTTGTGTTTAAATATTTTGATTATTAGGAATAAAAATGATTTTGAGATAAATTTAGATTATATTTATATTTTTTTAAGATTTTTTCCAAATTAGAAGATACATAAACTTATCAATAACCTCTTTTCTTAGACTTACAGGCCAGTAGTATGTGTATGAGTGTATTCTTATTTTGTCATCGTAATCATGCATGGTCATTGAGTATGAGGGATTTATGGAATTTGATAAAAAATATGGTTACCTTAGGAATGCATTTAAGACCTTTAACAATGATAAAAAATCCACCATTTGCTTTCTTACACTTGGAACCCAGTTCAATCACAATAGATCGATGATTTTGGACTTGTCACCTACTACTTTCATCAAGGGTGATCTTGGAGGATATTACCACTTTAATTATGAATTAAAAATATGTTTTAGACCATTTATAATGATAATATACCATTATAAATTATTATTTTTATCATATATTGGATTCCAAATGCAATGTGCTCTCTTTACGTCTCTTATTGGCTACCTACATGCTTATTTCACACAGTCAACTATAGATGACTTATATTTATTTTGGAGACCATATTTATCTAATAAAATATCCTATATGATATTTACACACTTTATGAACCTCCTAACCTCATTCTCAATGCAAAAATGGTACTTTCCATTCATGTTCACACCTACAGTCTTAACATAGTTAAGCTTTGGCTTGCATGCTAACACAATCTTCTTTATATTTTGAGGATTTATATGTTTTAATATGTATAAGAAGGATATAAAGGTATTTATAAGGGTGAATAAAATTATTTATAATTAACATCAACTCCTCTCAGGTCTAAAGATACCTCATACCCTCCAAAACCTGCCTGTAACTCACAAAAACTAGTCACACATGACATTTATAGCTATTACAGGTTTGATCCATAGAATATTTCCTTGAGTTTGGTGTTTTATGTGTATTATATATCCTTAAAGTGTTATTTAACCATCACCATGTTATTATCTACTTCAAAATTTCTATCAGAAGGAGAAATCAAGCTGTTAGGGTTTTAAAGGGGTTTAAGAGCACTAATCTTGTTAACAATGATTCATAAATCTCTACCTCTCAATATCAAAAATAATACCATTATTTTAAGGGAATAATGGTGGTAAAAATAACCTAATACAATTTCCCCTTTCTCTTTCTCTCTCCTATATGAAACAAGCTTATGAAATTGGCTCTTATTTGTTTGCCAAGGACCCAATGGAAGAATTGAAATGTTTTCTATATTTTATATTACTTAAACTTATTTTTCATCATGTTTTGAACTTTGAGAGGCTTATGAGACCACATAAAACTTGGAACCCTTGAAATGAGGCCTCCATAGGCCCTTATTCTTCAAGAAACTTGCATGTCTGCCAAAATGACTTGTTATAGCTACTCAACCAAGTGCTAATAGAGTCTATCTTGACTTGTATAGTGGTGAAGTAACATACCAATAAAATAATCACCTTATTTTACCTTCACATTCTTCATTATGAATTGTTTGGCTGTTATAAATGATAAGAGAGGTAGTTTCGAGAGTGAGTTAACATTGGAAAAGAGGATTTATAACACATTGACCAAGATGTATAGGAAAGAGAGGTATATTTTATGTGACTTAAAATTATTTTTCATCATTTCTTGACTTGTATAGTGTTGAAGTACCATACCAAGAGAATACTCACCTTATTTTACCTTCCCATTCTTCATTATGCATTGTTTGGATGTTATAAATGATAAGTGAGGTAGTTTCAAGAGTGAGTTAACATTGCAAAAGAGGATTTATAACACCTTGACCAAGATGTATAGGAAAGAGAGGTATAATATGATATTCAAAAAATGTCAAATGACTTAAAATACCATTTCCCACTTCTATAAATAATTTTAGATCCTCGTGTTTGATCCTTCCTCAAGGAGTTACATTATGACATTGCAATAAGCTATTGAACAAAATAAAATAAACCTTAACTTTTACAAAATTACTTTCATTTCTCCAAAATATTGAAAATTCAATGTTTTAATCTCACTAGTTCTAATTCTTGGTCCACTTGCTCACTATAGAACCCCAAGGAAGAATTGAAAGGTTTTCTATATTTTATGTGACTTAAACTTGTTTTTCATCATGTTTTGACCTTGGAGAGGCTTATGAGACCACATACAACTTGACATCCTTGAAATGAGGCCTCCATATTCATTTCTTCTTCAAGAAACTTACATGTATGCCAAAATGGCCTATTGTACCTACTCAACCAAGTGTCAATGGAGTCTATCTTGACTTGTATGGTGTTGAAGTACAATACTACAATAATGTTCACCTTATTTTCCCTATCCATTCTTCGCTATACATTGTTTGGACATTATCAATGATAAGTGAGGTAGTTTCAAGAGTGATTTAACATTGGAAAAGAGGTTTTATGTCACCTTGACCAAGATGTATAAGAAAGAGAGGTATAATATGCTCTATTCAACAAATGTAAAATGACTTAAAATACCCTTTTTCACTTCTAGAAATAATTTTAGACCCTCATGTTTGATCATTACTCAAGGAGTTAAATTATGACATTGAAAAAATATATTGAACAAAATAAAATAAACCTTAAATTTTCCAAAATTACCTTAATTTCTCAAAAATATTGAAAATTCAATGTTGCAATCTCACTAGTCCTATTTCTTAGTCCACTTTCTCACTATAAAACCCCATACTAGTTTATATGATGATCACCTCTTGTCTCCATCATGGATCAAGCATTATTTAAATTTTTAAAACCAATCTTAACATTTCCAAAATTATCTTCTTCTCTCCAAAATTGCATTGTAAAAGACCCTTCAAAATATTAAGGGGCAAGACAGACTTGACAAGACACATGTTATTGACCCTATCAGCCTGATACTACCTCATTTAGACCTTCAAATGACATGGAAACTAATGCAATGGTAAAGTTTTAGATTATAGGGGTTGGCATTTGGCTTAGGAGGCCAAATTGTCAACAATTTTTTTTTGAATTTTGTTGTTGAAATTCATAGTGTATTTGGTGATGGAAATTGAATTTTGTTGTTTTCTATCAAAACTCTAGAACTCAACTATGTTTTGAAAATTCCAAGCCTTTGGCTCAGAAATCCAAACCATTTTTGAGCCAAAAAGGCTTGGTTTTTGTATTAAATTTTTAAATAATGTGTAAGTGTTATAACATGTACGTGTTATGTGTAAACCCTAAACCCTAATATTATGACAAATACAAACCTTAAACCCTAATTTCATCACATATGTATTTTCATGAAGGTAATTAGGGCTAATGTGAACCTGTTGAACCTAGTTTATGAGTCTAAGATGTGATTTGGGGATAAATTAGTTCATATTTCCTTACATATTGAATCAATTAGTCAATTTTTACAACCATAAACCCTAAAACCTAAACTCTAAACCTTAATTCTATCAAAAATGTATAATTTAATCCCTCATTACCATTATTTAAGCCTTGTTGTTTTGAGCTCTCATATTTTTCATTTTATTTGATCATTGTTGTTCTTTGCATCTTTTCAATGGTTTCAGCTATTTGGGTATTGCATTTGAAGATGAGATCGATAAAAATGGGTATAAACATCATCCATTTATATAAACAAAGATTACATGTCTTTAAAAAATGGTAATACATATAATTTTATGATATTTATGCCTCTAGTTATTGGTTATATGCCCATTTATTATATCTCCTTTTATACATTATCACAATAGACAATTATTTGTTTAACCTCAATTTTACCTCTCTAAAAAACCTTTCAAAAATATCTTCTCCTCTTGTGATTCCAACACCTTCTCCCCTCTTCTTTTCTCACCTTTAATGATACCAATTTTTCATAGTCCTTGTCACTGAAATCTTCCTTGCAATAATAATACACATTTTTATCACAACCATGATTATTATGGATCAAATGATTCATATGTGAAAATTGAAAATTATAGAATATAATACTTGCAAGGAAGTTCATTACATTTCATTCATCATTACTAATAAATAAGGTGGGGATTATAAGATGTTGGTTGGAAGATGAGATTGGAATTGATGGTTGGGTTGATGGAACTACAATGATGTCCCCTTCTTGCACATCACTCTCTACTCGTTTGTATGATACCCTAAATTTTCTTTCTTCTTATCCATTATCCTCTTCCTCCTCTCTTTCACCTTCTCCTTCATTCCACCTCTACTATTAAACTCCCTCTGGTGATGCAGTTTCCACTCTACCATGATTGCTTAGAACTACACATATCCTAGTGGGATGACTATCCTGACATGGAACCATCATCACTCATTGTCATCAATATAATCATATAATTTAAGATGCCAAAAATAAGACTGGCTTATACATAGACACATGAAGAAGGGATGTTGAACCTACAAGGTCAATTTTTGTATAATTGATTTTGATGTCTTCTCTATCAACAAGGATATGTCTATGCTTAAATCTAATACAAAATTAAAACTTTAAGCATGATTTATTCTGGTGAAAAGTTTAAATTTTGAAACTATCCATCCTAATGGACTCCATTTCCATTTGTGGGAGTTGGTGTGTGCTATGGTTAAATTCATGGAGGTGTATTTCCATAATTAAGCTTGATGATCAGTGAAGACTATTTGGGTGATGATTGGTGAAGATCAAGAGTTGATGCCAATAATCGGTGGTTAGTGTGTGTTGGTTAAGATCGCCCTATTAACCTTAACATCCATTATCTTAATTGGAAATAAATCTTCAAGGGATCAAAAAATCACCTCAAACCTCATATTATTTCTTGTTTTTTGACTTTTCTTATAAATGATAGCTCTTTCATGACATTTTTTTAGCAATTTTGTTTTACATTTTATGGATTTTTATATACTGATTTATCAAGGATTTACCCATTCAGATGATTCATTTATATAAAACTAGAGGGGAGACTAAATTATTTTCAAAGTTTGTGGGTTTTCTTTAATTCAATAATAATAAGATAGTAACATGTTTTTGCATCCAAGATTTTATGTTGTCTTCATATTCAGTTGCCATTAACAATATCTTTTTGGTTTAACTTCATATCTGCTAAAAATATTGTCATAAAGAATGAAGCATAATATACTAAGTTGAATCAATTAACTCAAAAATAGAAGAAGAATATGCATCCACTTGTTCAAGTTTAGAATGTTTTAGAAGGTTTAAGATACACGATATACTAGATTAAGATTACAATTTTGCATTATCTTTTGGTTGAACTACACATTCAATTTTGTATCCCTTGAATTCATTCCTTATGTTTTAGTCCTTTTGTATCCCTATATTTTGATATCATGAGGTTTAAATATAATACATTTTCTACTTAGTACCACAATTATAGTAAACACATGACCCTAAGTAAAGATTACATGTTGATGGCAAAGGTCTACCATGATGTAATTCTGATTGGTGAAATAGTTAGAGTAATCCTTATAAATAAATGTCTTTTACATAGTTTTATATCATGCTTATGCATCATTTAGAAACATAATTTAATTCTCAAAATGTTGCTCTCACTAAATTATCTCTACTATCATGCATGAAAATATACAAAAGAGGACATCAAGGAACAATAAAACCTACAACTTTTTTTTGGCACATATTGCTCAATTTAATTCTAAAAAACCTTAAAACACCATGATTAAATTAATAACAACTTAAATTTGAATCCATCTATTGAGTAGAAGTAAATTATGGTTAAAAGATATTAAAGATGATAAATACCCTTATAAATATGTACTCATGTAATTAATAATGAAATAGGTTATTCTGATATCACTCAATTGCAACATGACAAATATAATAGTGGTAAGGAGGTTATCACTGGTTTGAGTGCAATTTTATGGGAAAGAATAAATAAATCCATGGTTGAGATAGATAATAAAATATGTTCATCTACAAAACAAGATCAGCCACACACCTTGTGTAGATCATAGATGAAAATTATGTAATATAACAAAAAATGCAATGCCTAGTTCTAAGACACCATGCCTACAACAAGATTCACTCTAATCAACTAATTATTTTGACCAATACTAAAAATTAAACATTGTCAATAGAATAGGGAATTGAGTAATAAATGGCATTCCATGTTATAGAGCCTCTACAAACACCCATTAACTAGAATGCCATATAAGTCATATTGATTAAATTCATCCAAATTGTATACCAAAAAAAAATATCTTTTAATAAATATAAGATGGGTTAGTAATAAGACCAATATACCTCCATTCTCTTCTTGTTCCTAGCCTTGTTAGCTGTATTGATTCAATAAGAGCATTTTTATAATGTCAATGGATATAACACATCTATTACTAGTATTGATACCCCAAATGATTCCATGCCAACATCTGAGCTATCTGAAGAGGAAAAATCCATAGCCAATAAAGGATTCTATTTGCACCTTTCCATATACCCTAACCCACATGTCTCTCACCCGAAGCCACTTCCACTTTTTTTCTTCTTTCCCCTAAAAAATCAACCTCTTAGATTGTGACATGGATATGATTAAATTTTTAATGTTCTCAAAGATATCATATAGATTTTTGGGTTTTCATATGAGATTTTATAGACCATATCAAGGGAATTCAACAAAAAATTGAAATAATTGAATTTAACAAGGCTAATAACACATTCTACAATGGAAAGGCATTCTGATGTGTATTGGCAGGGATCCATTGAAATAGATACATGTATATATGTGGTATAACCCTAAATATGTGAGACCTACCCAATTACCCTATGTAAAAAATGTATGTCTAAATACCTCACAAAAAATGTAGGCCTTAACACTTGAGACGACACGCAACAAACCTAGATAATAAAAAAATGGTTTACAAAATATATAATATTAAGAGTAAATTAAAAGTATAATATCCTAAATCATTCCCTTAACTTTGATGTTATCCCCCATATAAGTACTCAATTCCATTATCCCCCATAGAATAACCTTTACCATCGACACAAGAAAATATAAGAATAATAGATGGAGGCAGTGAAAAATTCCCAACTAATGTTTAAGGATTTAAAGAGATATATCTAATTTAGAAAGCAAGGTGATTCATAGAGAAACTGATCCATAATTAATGTAATGTGGCTAATTTTTGAGTGATTCATAGAGATGATAGAGTTTTTGGGCAATTCACAAAGATGTTTAAGGAACATGGTGGTCATTATTGAGTTTTGAGAGAACTCAATTGTCTCTAAACTGAATCCTAAATGGAGAGATTTTAGGGTTTTTGTGTTATATTTAGCCAAGCAATGTATATAGGGTTACATTAATTTTGATAGGGTGAGTAGGGTATGTTAAAGTAAAATTTTAAACTCTGATTATATTTATTATTTATGTATGAATTGTTTTTTTATGTGGGTCAAAAAATCATACTCTAAAGGTTAAGTTTTGGTCATAGGTTTAAAAAGTGTATTTTATGCTTTCTAGTGATAAAATCGGTTATAAGGCGTTAAGATGACATATTAAAGTGAGTAAAATTTTTAATGTCTAATGTGATACCATGATAAATATATGGTGGATCCAAAGTTAGGGTACATGGCTTCTGGGACCTTTCCCCTAGTATTTTACTATTTTATTTTCTTAATAAAAGTACACTTTTCAATTTAAAATAAAATAAAAACAATATTCTTTGTTTAGTTCATTTTAATATTGTTTAACTTTTTAATAAGTTATTTTTTTAGGGATATTATTAGTGAGATATATATATATTAAATTATTTTTCATTAATTTTTTAAAATTTTAAATTTGTGAACCAATAGTTTATTATAAAAATATTCATTCTAAAAGTTACCATGAAAATTTTTCATAGAGTTTACATTGAATTAATGACATTTTTAGTTCCTTTCAATTTGTAGATGTACTCTTATTTATAAACATGGTTGATTATATTTTTAACTAATACAAGAGTAATAGTTTTATTATGTATTATATCAATCCCATTTTTTTCTAATAAATCCCTCACCTCTTAGGTTTTATATACTTGGGAGTCATGTGGCATTACCCTGTTGAGTTTTCATAATTTTAACAAAGGTATTTTATTTTATTTCAAATATTGTTTAAGAATAAAATTCTAGTTGTTGGTTTATGCACAATACCTTGATGGTGTTGTTCTAGGACCCAACATTTTGAACACACTAGCTAAAACTCACTTAAAGACTTTATATTGGTCACTTAATAAGGCTTGTAAATTCTATTTTTACATTTTTGAACTATATTACTATGGAGTCACAGTTAGAGGTCTCAATTAAGAGACGCCTTAGGCCATACAACCCTCATAATACATAGTGGAATATGTAATAAAATACATCAACAAAAGTCATAAGTTTATTAGACTTCAATCATAATAAGTATAACATGCATAATAACAATAATGACACTACAATCTGACAAGATATGTTATAACACTAGATCAATAGACATCTTCTAGTTAACTCATAATAATTTCAAGGGTATCTTAAATCTCAAAATAATCACTCATAATGATTCATAAACTCTAATACTTTGGCAAAATTCCCTTACACAAGTGTAGAGGAATGCTTATAAAATCACAAGACCCACATACTTACACTAAGGGATTGACCATCTACACCAACACTAACACATCTTAGTACACCAAAAATATTAAATATCTCTCACAATTACAAGGCACCATCATGTTACAGGTTAATGTGATGCAACATGAAACATCATAAGCAATGTTGAATGAATCCTTACAACATTTCCATAACCTACGTAATTTAACTCCAAATAGTGAGTAGTGGCTTCTTTCATACCACATCATAATGATATGTCCTTGAACCAAGTGTTCATGAATAAATTCACACAAAGGTCACAACATTGAAAGGATAAGTCTCAAGAATCCATGACCAATAAACGCACTAAAAAACCTTAGCATCATGATCCCCCTATATGTTAAGAACACTACCACAAATTACTGCCTACACTCCAAAGGTTTGCCAATAGTCACATAGGTTGTGTGGTGGATAATCCACTCCTCTAAGAACTCTCATCAACTATGTTTATTATGCTCCATGTAACCACACCCTCAAGTGACCCAAATGAATGCTCAATTATGTTAGAGGTATAATAAATGAAAGGGGGGTGAATAAGTGGTGACAAATAATCTAATTCAATTACCAAACCCTTCAAACACCTAAACATTCAATACAACCATTCATGAAGCATACAAGATGTTTATAGAAATGAAGAATGAAGATAGTGCAAGATCACACACATAACACAAGATATATGTGGGAAACCCTCTTGGGGAATAAAACCCACTCTCAAGCCTATAAAACATGGACTACTTGTCCTATAAGATGATAAAAAACATGAGACTAGCCAAGTCCTTCTAACTAAAATTTATTAAAACACCTGTTTCACAAGGATCACCTACCCATAGGATGATCAAGTCCTTATAACCACCTATTGCTCAAGTCCTTCTGACCAAATTTAGTGAAACACCTATATCACAAGGAACACCTACCCCTAAGGTGACTAAGTCTTTATAACCACCTATTGGTTAAGTATTATTGACCTAGATGTTGAGCACCAACCCAACACCTATGAAATGAATATCTCCTGATCACTGATTTCTTACCAATCTAATGGAGATACAATGTATATCAGCTCTCTTCAACTTAACACACTATAAAATCCACACTATGATCTGCCTCTCAAATTAATCACCAATCTCACATATATATATCATCTATCCTTTGCTCATCCTCAATCTTAAAACCTACAAGATTACTATCTTTGACATCCAAAATATAACCTACAATTCATACACATAATCATTAACTTGATCTTCTCTTCAAACCATCCACTAGGCACACACCCTTTCCTTTGCTCACACACACACCTCTTCTCTCACATCTCACACATCTATTAAACAAGCCTAGAAACCATTACGTTTGGTTTCAAATTTTATAGAGTCTTCATGATTATTATGATCACAACCTTAATTTTTAGACAAAACACATGCCTTCACCCTTAAGGCATATAACATGGGTCACCTTTAAGCATAACCCTATTTCAAATAGGCCTAAGTCACCTTTTAAGTCCTATGAAGACCCATTCACCTCTTTGACACTTCTCTGAGCAAACTAAGAACACAAGAACATTTTAAAATACATGGAACCATTCCACATAATATATAGGTCCTTATTAACTGATAAAAACCATCACAACACCCTTCTTCTAAAGCTTAATTTTCTCAAACAACATTTTGTGCACACAACCACCATGAAGAAACACATAGTCACCTTTTAAGCCTTTGATCATACTAAATATGATTGATCAAACCTTTATATTCCACATAAATGGTCTTCATGGAGTATACAACACTTTATGATAGTTATCTCATCTTGAAACATTGAAATACCATCAAGAATAACTCTATTACCCTTATCAGGTTACTCGTAGAGCATGAACGAACACACAATAAAATTTGGAGATTAATAACTTTAACTATACCAATATTTATACCTTTAAATTAATATTTATAGATTTTACTTGAAGTCTAATACCTCTTTTATTTTTAATGCAACATCAAATTATACATAGATCAAAATTTGTTGCTAAAAAACCAAGCACTAGTCTTTCCTTTGTTAAATTCAAATATTTAAATCCAAATAGTCACAATTAAACCTTGGTCACTTAAAACACATGTCATGCTCTTCACTCAACTCAAACCATTGATCTTATTTAGAAGTAGCTCAAAATTTAACTCATAGTGCTCCACTATCCAAATCTTAAACCTCGAACATGATGACCTCATCTCATGCTTTCTGGAAATATTAACTAAATGTGCACCATCAATCTCTATGGATTAACAAAGTTTTATTATGAAATAGTTACCATTAGATATTTATCATAACTCCCATGACTATGAAATTTGACACCCTCACATGCCTTATAATCAATTTACTGATAGTATTTTGTGTGTGTGCCACTTGGTAGTCTCACATGCATTATTGAATCTTTGACTTGTCCTGCACCATTGATCTTTGTCAGTACGAACCATTGCTCATTGTTGATCTTCTGTAAGACTAGAGATCTTGTGACACTTATCACCTATGTGTGCAAACTTTGACATGTTGAATTCACATGTGCCATTGATCTTAATATGTATGATTAAGTGCTCACTATTAGATATTCTAAACCCATGACCTCAGACTTCAACATGATTAAACTTGGTCTTTGGCAAATCATAGTCTATAGTGCAACTTTGAAGCTTTATAACTTGATCTAGAAATCACTTGAAGACTCCAAATTTTTAGGGTAACTTCTTGGAACTATAGATAATATCTCCATGAAAAAATTTGACCTCAATTGACTATTTGAGTATCTTCTTCACACTATATAAAACATATCCATGTAAACCAAGCACTAGTATTTTCTTTGTTAAATTCAAATATTTAAATCCAAATAGTCACAATTAAACCTCAGTCACTTAAAACACATGTCATGATCTTCACTCAAATCAAACCATTGATCTTCTTTAGAAGTAGCTCAAAATTTAACTCATAGTGTTCCACTATCCAAATCTTAAACCTAAAACATGATGACCTCATCTCATGATTTCTAGAAATATTGACTAAAAGTGCACCATCAATCTCTGTGGATTAACCAAGTTTTATTATGAAATAGTCACCATTAGATCTTTATCATAACTCCCATGATTATGACATTTGATACCCTCAGATGCCTTATAATCACTTTACTGATAATATTTTGTGCTTGTGCCACATGGTAGTCTCACATACATTATTGAATCTTTGACTTGTCTTGCATCGTTGATCTTTGTCAGTATGAACCATTGCTCACTGTTGATCTTCTGTAAGACTAGATATCTTGTGACACTTATCACCTATGTGTGCAACTTTTGACATGTTGACTTCACATGTGCCATTGATCTTAATATATATGATTAAGTGCTCACTATTAGATATTCTAAACCCATGACCTCAGACTTCAACATGATTAAACTTGATGGTCTTTGGAAAATCATAGTCTACTAGTGCAACTTTGAAGCTTTATAACTTGATCTATAAATCACCTGAAGACTCCAAATTTTTAGGGTAACTTCTTGGAACTATAGAAAACATCTCCATGAAAAAATTTGACCTCAGTTGACTATTTGAGTATCTTATTCACACTATATAAAACATATCCATGTAAACATTTGACCTTGGTTGACTATCTAAGTACCTAAAATAAATGCACAAAATTTATATATCATACATGTCTGCATGACATGTAGTGATGGTCTGGCTAAGTATAGAAACTTAGTGAACTTGTATTTGAGATGCCAACTTTATACCCACATATCTTTATCTAAGCTCAACATTATGACATGAAACCTAAAATACAATAACTTGGGACTAATTTGATCACACCCATATGACCAATGCCCCCTAACTCATCCATTTATGGAAATTGTGATGTCAACAAACTACTTACTCAGATTTCTCTTTCACTGAACCAACTATGCCAAGATGAACATAATAAAGAACTATATGAATACCATGCAATTTCATAAGCTATCTAATCATCCTTGACCTCTAATAGGACCCATAAAATTTGATCAATACTTTATACCCATCCCTAATCATTCCAAAATTGAAGATCAACCAAGCCTACTTCAAGCATACTAAGACAAGCACACTACACACTTTGTCTTTGACACTTAGACTATTAAGACACTTCATCCACTCACCTGGACACCTCCATGAGTTCACTAAAAAATCTATAACAATCTCCCCCTTTGTCATTGATTTCAACACCCATCATACATCTCACCTTCCTTCTCTCTCTTTAAGCACTCTCATAATAGAAACCTTATCCCCCTTTGAAATAATGACAAAGTAGACACAAAATGATCTTGCGAATTGAAAAAGACCACTAATAGGAGAGGACCACATTATAAATATGACACAAATTCACCCTTTTTTTGAGCCTACCTCGTCTTTGCCTTGACAATTTCCTCTTGCTACATGTCAACACTCTCTTCAACTAAGCACTGTAACCAATGAAGAAAGAACATAAAAAAGGACTAAAATCTAATGGAAATCACTAAGAAACATCTAAGAGGGACTCCCCCTAATATTATGATCTATTTCACCTCTTGAGCATCTTCAGATATCCATACACCATGAAGAATCACCACACAAGCTTACTAGCCATCTCTCAAGCCACCTCAAGATCCACTAATAAAACTTCATGCCACTCACCAAATAGGAAACATTAGATAAACTAACCTAATAACTCACCTTGAAACACTTATGCCTTGTTATTTTGGAGAAACTAAGCAACAAAATCAAATCTTCACATGAGGTCTGTCTAGACTCCTTATAGCCCTACCTAGCAATTTTAGAGCCCACAAATTTCATCAGACACACATTCAATACCTGAAACTTAATATCTATAGCTCTCTCATATGTTACCTCAAGCAAACTAATTTTCATCACCTAGATCTTCCTATACAACATACTTCCATTACAAATCTATTAGCCAATTAGGCCTCCATTTTGACAAAACACTTGAATAATATTAAAAACACAAACCTTTAAATCTATGTGAAGCTTGATTTAAAAAATTATTTGGCCCATTCAACCTATTAAGAACCCTTAGACCTCAAATCATAAGGCAAATCACTTTTCTAGCATAGCCCAAAAATCTAGAATTTTAAAATAAACAAGGTAGAAAAACCTCCTTCTGGTTAACCACCACCTATAAAACTTTAGGGACACCTAGAGAAAACCATCACACACTTCTAGACTAAGATTTGATCCTTCACACCTTTGGTAACTTTAACTTCCTATACCATGTATTTGATTTGAAATAAGAAATATAAACTTGAGAGCACCCAAAAACCTTCAAAATGCATGAACATGATCCTCAATACACAAAACCACCTAGAACACATCACAAAGAAGTGTACACACCTTTCTAAGCACCAAACTCTTCCTAACATTCCATCAATCTCATTATGTCACCTAAAAACACCCATTATGATCCTACATACACAACAAAAACACCTTATGACATTACTCTGACCTCATCAAATCACTTCTCCCATCTTGACACACTAACTCCAACTGGAAACACTCATCTCTTATCTTCTAAGACCTTCTGAATAATACCACAACAACACTTTATTCTCCATCAAAAGGAGTCTTTTAAGAAGCATAGGCAAAGACCTCTACACCACAATTCTCTAAAACAAAGTGAAACTAGGAGTGGCCCACATCTCCTTAGTAACCATTGAAATCCTTTTATAGATATAATACTTTTTGATATTGTTCTCCTTAATCTAAACTTTGACAAATTGTTCCTTTTCTACATCACTCACTTTATCTTCTATGATAGAATATAAATTTTTTTAAGTAACTATAGAATCTTGACATATCTTTGTCACTAAAGTAGCTTCTTTGCATTAGAGAACATCACCTTTAGACCTTAACAACATAGGAACCAAGATTGAAACTTGATCACACACAACAGGTTGCTCATTAGAATCTGAGCATACCCCAGAACTAGTCTCAAGTATAGCCTTGGCCTTCTCTTTGAGCTTGGTCTCGTCATTCATAAAATAAGTAGACAATGAGAGCTCATTGTACTTTCCAACTTCTATAGCATTCTATACCATAAAAAATAGATTACTTGGACCTATAGTCCCATCATGACTCACACTTACCACCTTTGGTTTCCATGAGTTAACTTGCCTTATTTATTACACTCTAGGATCTTGATTAAACCTATTCTATCTTGTAGTCCTTTTCTTGAAAAATCTAGTTATGTTACTTCTTTATTGATAGTTGAAGCACACTATACCTTTTACAAGAAGCTTATCCTATCTTTCTTGATTAGAACAAAATCTTGAAATATGTCCATTCTTTTAACAATTGAAACAAACTAATACTTTTGAAGAAGACTTACCTTTTGATTGATGACCCCCATCATAGTTCCATGCAAACTCATTTATAACATGTCTCTTGCATTCTCTAGCTCTATGCCCAAATTGATTACATGTGTAATAATAACCATTGAAACTTGCATACCTCATGACATTTGATTGTTTGATTTGATTTGTCTTCACTTTTCCATCATCTTCATTCCTTGACTAATTTTTGACCTTCAAGGTTTGATTTACTAGTATTCATCTTATCTTGAGTTAAATTTTCTAGTTCATCTTTGTATCCAAGACCAATTATATCACTTGCATGCTTTTGACCACTCAAAATATTGTCTAGATCACTTGATCTCTTTTCAAATATCATAAATGACATCATATTACTATATGTATTCTCTAACTTAGCTTTTAATGACTCATTTTTTATTACATACGTTGAACATTCATCTTCTTTAGGTTTTAGGATTGTAGACAGGATTTCCAATTGACAACTAAGATGCTTGACTATATCTTCATGCTCCTTCATGTCTTCATTCATTCTTGCCTCAAACACACTGAATTTCTCTTCATAGTCCTTGATTTGAGACTTCATATTCTTGTTAATCTTATTCTCAATCTTTATTTCTTCAAGAACATTCATAAATTAAGTCTCATAGTCCACCTCATCTTTATGATAATCTAAATCACTCCAAGAATCCTTTTGATATGAGAAACTTCCTTCCTTAGCTATAAAAAGGGCTTCATTTTCAATAGGACCATCATCTTCATGATCATACTGTAAGCAACTATATTCACTCTCATATGATGAGTTACAATCTTATTTGGTGTAAAGACTCTTATTGTCCTTAAAGTACTTATTGTCAAACCTTCCGAATGCCCTTTTGATTTTATTAGACCTGAATGATCTCTTTCCATCATCATGACATTCAACATGCTCTTCATCATCATTATTATTGTGCTTATGAGGGAACTTATTATCAAAATGTCCTACTCTCCATAATTGAAGCATTTTAAGGGTAGTTTACCCTTATACTTACCTGACCCTATTTTTAATTTCCTTGTAAACAAAGCAATTAGTTCATATTCATCAATATCAGATGTGTCCTCCTCCTTGATTTTATTACCTTGGACCTTCTTCTTTGGCTTTATTTATATCTTGAATGTTTCTTCCTTCTTTGGTGGTTTATCATCATCAATTCTCATCTCATAGGTAGTAAGAATGTCATGAAATTATTTCATCTTTAACTAAGTAAGATCATGACATTATTATATATTAGATACTTTAGAATCAAACTTGAGAGAGAGAGAGAGAGAGAGAGAGAGAGAGAGAGAGAGAGAGAGAGAGAGAGAGAGAGAGAGAGAGAGACCTTAATACCTTCTAAACTATAGTGGATTTTTCAATCTTCTCTCCAAGACCTCTAATGATGTTCACAATCTCATGAACTCTCTATAGAAAGGATGCCACTTAATATTCTTCATTCATCTTAAGTCTCTCAAATTATCTTTGGTGAGTCTATAAGTTTTCCAACTTAACCTTTGAATCTCCTTCATAAATAGTCTTTAATTCATCGCACATTTCCTTGGTATATATGCAATGGATTACCATGGTGTATTCAATCTTTGAGAGACCACAAGTGATAACATTCATTGCCTTATAATTATTCTCAAAATTCTTATCTATAGCAGTGGATGGAGGAATAATAGGTGCAAAATAACGATCCACAATAGATTTCCAAGTGTCAAACCCTAGGGACATGATATAGGTCCTCATCCTCACAATTCAAAAAACATAATTAGATCCATTGAACATTAGTGCTTACTTATTATAAAAACCTCCTTGTATTTTATGGCTACACATATTGTACCTTAGATCTCATTCAAGCTATCAATCCTTTACCAAAGGACCTGATCTAATAAAAATTGTTAGATGTATAATCATTAAGAGGGGGGTGAATCAATGGTGACAAATAACCCAATTCAATTTTCAAACCATTCAAACACTTAAGCATTCAATACAACCATTAATGAAGTATATAAGATATTTATATCAATGAACAATGAAGATAATGGAATATCAAACAAAACACAAGATCTATGTGGGGAACACTCTTGGGGAATAAAACCCACTCTCAAACCTCTAAAAACATGGACTACTTTTCCTATAATATGATCACAAACACGAGACTAGTTTAGTTCTTCTAACCAAAATTTAGTGAAACACTTGTTTCACAAGGATCACCTTCCACTAGGATGATAAAGTCCTTCTAACCACCTATTGATCAAGTCCTTCTGACCAACTTTAGTGAAACACATGTTTAACAAGGAACACCTACCCCTGAGATGACCAAGTCATTCTGACCACCTATTGTTCAAGTCCTTATAACCTAGATGTTGAGCACCCTCCCCACACCTATGAAATGAACATCTCTTGATCATTGATTTCCTACCAATATGATGGAGATACATTATATATCAACTCTCTTAAACTCTACACACTACATAGTCTACACTCTAATCTACCTCTCAAATCAACCACTAAGTTCATATAGATATCATCTATCCTTCACTCATCCTCAATCTTCAAACCTATAAGAGAACTATATTTGACATCAGAAATACAACCAATAGGTAATAAACACAATCATCAAACTTATCTACTCTTCAACCCATCCATTTGGCACACACCCTTTCCTTTACTCACATACACACCTCTTATGACATAATTAACAACTCTCCAAAAAATTATTCAATAATAAATCATAGGGTCATCAAGTTATTGTGCATATCACCATAATATTGTGCTTGGGAAAAGATCAAAATCATAACTAGTGCAAGTATTTTAAAGATTATTTAGATTAATAAAAATTAAAAATATATTAAAAAACTAGTGTGTATAATATTAGCATACTTAATAAACATATGCAAATTCACAGGTTGCATAAAAATTACACAAATTAGGGACACACTCAAAGGTAGTGAAAAACAACATAACAGGGTTTACACAACTCAAAGTTTACACAAACTAACAATAAATACATGCACAAAGTAACATGTTTTTTTTTAATGGAAGATTGTATGTGATCCTACATGGTCTTGAATCATACACCTTGGGTAATAAAAGAAACATGAGTTTATTCTCATGTAGCTTATAAGAACTCTAGTAATTTTATTCCTTGTTTTTTAACTTTTAGTTTGTTACTTCATGATGCATCTTCAATTTCTCGGCCTTTCAACTTTGATAGCTATTATATATAATATTTTCTAAGTTTAGTGTTTTTGAATCATGTAAAAATCCCCTGTTTGACTTCATCACACTTATTTTTAGGTATTTAATATCTCTAATATATTTATTTATAATTTTACACTTGTGTTAAATAACTAATTGGTAATTCATAATATGGATACAAATTAGCCACATTGAAAATATGTGCCACACTATATATATATATATATATATATATATATATATATATATATATATATATATATATATATATATATATCCTTTAAGGAAACTTTATCTCATGCACATTCTTTGTAAAATTTATCAACACTTTTCATGGACCAATATTTTTCCATTTTAACTTATCATTGTTTCCTTTTTAAAATCTCTAAGTTATTCATGTTTGTTAAGACTAAGTTTACAACCTAATATTATACTTCTCTTCTCTTCACAAATGTATATTGTTTATACTATGAATTAGTCTTCTCTAACTATTCAAATAATTATTTAAGCACTTTGTATATATGTTATGTAAAATTATCTGCTTCAACAATTTTTATTTGTTTAATTTTCATGTCACATAATTCCACAACTCCTCTTAGACTGAACCATAAAAAATATGAAATGATGTCTTTTCTATACTTTTATTTATATAATTATTACATGCAAACTTAGCTTATGCTATAATAGTATCTCATGTTCCTCTTTTTCCTTCAATTAAACATCTCAAGAAATTACCCAAACTTTTGTTCATTACCTTTATCTGTCAATCTATTTGAGAAAAATATGTTGAAATGAATTTCAACTTTGTGTTCAACTTATTCCTCAATATCCTTCGAAAATGTCCAAATTTTTTGAAATATATATTTTATACTATGTTGCATGACCAAACATGCATCATTACAATCTCCCTAAAAATAAGTTATCAATGTTTATTATACCATTTCTCTTTCAATAAGAAAAAATGGTGTCATCTTAAAAAATATGTCCACAATGACAAATATGGAATCATTTCATCTCTATTTTCTAGGCAAACCTAAAACTAATTTCATACTTATATCTTCCCATGAGTTATCTTGATTAGGAAATGGTTTTAGAAAATATACATTTTCAATTCTCACTTTTGCTAGATGGAAAAATCTACACTCTTTAACATATTTGTGCATATTGATACTCATTCATAGCCAAAAAGAATTTTCTACCACTTGTGCAAATGTTTTTTCATAACAAAATTGACATACCAAATCTACACTATTATTTTTATGAGTGTACATCC
>JARHVA010011086.1:75000-94629 GCA_037957365.1 Torreya grandis
TGGGTTTTAGAATCCTCTAACCCATCTGGTGTGGTGTGGGGTGGTAGGGAAAGAGAAGGTGAAAGGTAGAAAGAAGTACAGTGAAGCAGAGTGTTGGTTCAGTCTCATGGGTGGTTGTCACCTCCATAAAATCAAATCCTTCATAGTGAAATACCACACATCAACTGGGATTTTTCTTAGGTGGTAATCTTGGAATAAATTTTTTTAGTCTATTTATTTTGGTGATAGGTAATTAATTTGTAAAAAATGCTATGTAAATGTTTTTCATCATATCTATGGACCTTTGTAACTACACTTATTATTTAATATAATCTTTCTAGTATTTTGGTCATTTTGATCTTTGGTCATATGCCTTTTGTATCTCTATCCCTACATCAGGAATGCTATTTTTTGGTTTGCAATATTATTCAGGGGTCCCATCAACCTTGAGATCAATCCAATACACACACACACACACACACACACACACACACACACACACACACACACACACACACACACACACAAATATATAATATAATTATCTATATAGTATTATTATCTATTTAATATAAATAAATAAAAAATCTATAACTTTAATGTATTAACCCCAAGTCAGTGGCATTGCATTATTGATTCAAGATGCACAAGTAAACCATGGAAAATTTTAATAATGAATATTCTTTAGTTCACATATATTCCAATTTTTTAATTTTATTTTTGGCAAATTTTTAGGGTTAGCAGATTGGTCTAGATCACTAAAAATTTATGAATATAAATTATTTTATGGGTCAACACATCAACCATTTAAAATAATATTTTAGATAACACTTCAATTCACCACATATATTGTATAACTTCTCCCAGATATCAAACAAGTCAACAAGCAAAATCAACACTATTAAGGCCATATAACCAAAGGACTACACCACCAAATGGTAGCACCTAAATAGAGGAACCAGATGGTGATACAAATGATAATATCTTAAAATAGTGCTAAACGAGAGCACCAAACACCAATAGTGTTGATTTGAAAAGATGAATAATAGTGTCAAATGATAATATCTTACAATAGTGCTAAATGAGAGTACCAAACAAAAGTGTTGAGTGATAATATCGAATGATAGTGCTGAATAGTGGCTTCCACTTTGTGACCATATGACATAAATAAAAAAGTAGAACGGTGCTAACACCAAATGTCATAACCAACATGTAGTAGTTACTTTATGATTGGATGACAAAACCATATGATAAAATTAAAGTGTTACATCCTTGATCATCATGACATCTGGTGGGAACTATAAAAGGACAGGATAATTATCAATAAAATTGAGCATATTATCTTATTTTGAAGAGATAATTAAAAATCCCACACAATCACAATACACTCAAAATATAGCTATTTATTGTTTTTTAGTTTGTCATAAATTTGAATTTAACTATTCAATAATATTAAAACAATTTTACATGTAAAAATCCCCACTAATATCTCATAAGAAATAATCAACCAAAATAACATGTCACCCCCTGAAGATTATTTTGATAATGACATGCCACCATTTGAAGATGTTCTTCTAGTTTTTGACGATAATGATCATGACACTCAAGTGGTAGAAGAGATTGTTGGTTCTCACCAAATAAAAAGTTTAGTTGAAAAATCCACTCAAAAATCTTTACGAAGGAAGAAAAGTAGATGGACAATTAGAAGGTCCTTTAAGGTGGACTAGGCAACAAAATTTCCATTTATAGAACCTATAGAGCCTGAAAATGTTGATATACTCTAACATAATGTAAATGTACAATATGTAGCTAGAAATTAGGAAAGGAACATAGAATGCAACTAAAATTAGACATGATTGAGAAACATTATAGAAAAGTATATGTGATAGTGAAGCGCCTAGATGGACTAATAACAAGAACACATAGGTGGAAAAATGTAGAAGAATGCATGCATGTAAGATATGCATGTGAGTATGAAAATGATAAGAAACATCAAAAACATCTTGTTGAGAAAGGGGGAATAATCAAAGCAAGTTTTATACAATTTATGCAGTTTCATCTAAAGGCCAAATATATATAGTTCTCCATTGTGTACCACATTCTAATAAAAGGTAGACCTATTTTTTATTTTTTAGATCATAATAATTTATTTAAACATAATATATTTCTTGATATTCCAAACTCACATTGGTCAAATGGTAGTGCTTGGAAAATGGTAAAATGTCTAGTAATGGTTGAGAAGGAAGATTTGAAATAAAAATTTCAAAATCCACTATTCATCTCACTGTCCATTGATGAGGTCACATCAATTGACAACACATCTTGGGTTTACATGCATGTTTATACTTTTGAGAACTATTCAAGGTAACCTCATCTACTAGTAATTCATAAAATGGTAAAAAATTACAATGTAGAAAATCTCCACAAATTGGTTGTATCTAATTTGAAAGTTAACGCTGGGATGGATGATTATGCAATGGATACAAAGCTAGTATGTGTTAGGGCTGATGGTGCATCAATTATGTAGGGGCACAAAAATGATTTGTGTGTTTGTCTTAAAATAATAGTTACCCCATATATGATTTTAATTCATTGCATAACTCATAGGATGAATCTTGCATACAAAATAGTTAACAAATTTGCTAACATTGAAAAAGTGGAGGAACTCATTCATGACCTACATGCTTATATATATCAAGCAGTCCAAAAATATTTTTATATTTACAAAAATTTATAGTAAGAGTGACTAATGGTAATAAATTTTTTAAAGATGTTGACACAAGATGGATTTCTATGTATGAACCTGCATGCCAAATTTTTGAAGATTATCCATCATTAGTAGGTTTTAGTATAAATATTGTAGAGAAATTGACAAGGCAAAAGATTTTTTGTACTATTTAAATATTTTGAAACATTAATGACATTATGTGGAATTCTCCCAATGTTGAAGGAAATGAATTATTTAATGAAACATGATCAAGAGAGATCTATTTATATTTTTGACTTCATATGCTTGAGAAAATGAGTATGCCAATCTCTAAATATACTATACACTTCGAATGAAAAGTTTCAAGGCCCTAATTTTAGTAGTTGGAAATGTTTGATAGATTTAAGGAACCTTGAGAGATATTTGAAATTGAATATCAATGATTATCTTTGTGTCATTGTTAATGGCAAAGAGATATAAGTTCACACTTTCTATAAATGACCCGATCTTTTGGGAGATAAATCTCAAGAACTACATATAATGTGTATTATATATTAGATTGTTCTATTTGAAACCTAGATGAAACTAAGTATAATTTCACAAAACTTATTTTCAAAGATTAGAGATCATTTTCAAAGGGATGATTTGTTGGAGGCCATGGCAGTTATGAATCTCATTTTTTGGGATAGTAATAACAATCAAAAGCTGATTAGCAATTTATTTCATAAATACATGGGTTGTCTTGTAAAAAAAATCCATAAATCTATAGAGGTGAATGGAATTTAAATGAAATCTATTTTGGGAAAGGATTTACTAACATCTCAATCAACTCATTTTGGAATTACAATATTTGAATAATATCACCTTCTAAGTGAACCAATAGAAAATGAGGAAATTACATGGCTATGAAAAATACTTTATCCTAGTAGTATACTACAAGAAATTTTAGGTAAATATTTATAATTGTATTAGATTTGTCAAACAATTATTCTTGTCTCAGTGGAAGATGAAAGAGTATTTAGTGCATTATCATTCATAAAGTCAAAACTTTGAAATAGATTGGATAAAAATTTAGAAACCTATTTGAGATTGTATGTTTCATGTTATGTTGTGGACATGTTTCCTTATGAAAAATATCTAGAAAAATGGAGTTATCTAACTAAAATAAGAGGTTTCAACAATACAATGATAAATATAGAGGATGTAAATAATGACATTGAATATAACATTGACATGGTAGATGCAAATGTCACTAGTGATGATTAGGTTTGTGTAAGATTATTTCAACTACCACAGTATTAGTTGTACATTTATTTATATTATCATATTCTGATTTCCAATTTCATATAATTTTTTATATTATAAAATGTTTCGAATGCTAAATTCATTATAATTGTGGATAGTATTGTCATTTTAAATATTCAATCCATTATCATGCAACTTTTCCTTTTAATCAATTGTATTATCATTTGAAATAACTATAATTTGATATTGTAGTACTATATTAAGAGTTGTACTTGTTTTATTTATACTTGAAAAAATAAACACTTTCCACATCATTATTTTGTTTGAACTACATCAACTGAATAAACTCAAATTTAATAATAGTGACTTTAAAACATCATAAAATTCAAATTGAAATTCATGCTCAAGCCCAACACCAAATCCATAAAAAAAATAATTGCAATCCATGTGGCTCATCCACTAATTAAAACTTAATAAATTAATCATTGCAATGTACAAACTTCAAATTGTCATTTACAATATATTTTTTAAAACAAAACATTGTTTTCAAATATCATTGAATTTAAAACATCATAAATTAACAAATTTTTAAGTTTTCACTTCTCAGCTACTTTCTCCAACATCCTTTATGTCATCCTTCAATATCCATATCCTTACAAGATCCTTAGTTATAAAATTAAAATGAGAATTTTTTTCCCTTTCTTCTTTTCCAGCATCTTCTACAAAAAGTAGACTTGGATCAACATTTGTATTCTACTTAAATAAAGCATCTAGATCATATCCTTGATCCTTAATGATTTTTTAGAGTGTGTTGTTTTGTTTATTCAATAGATCAAGCTTATCCTTGAATTGAATGGTATAATATAAACTTTTTTGTGCATTTTTTAGATGCACATTGAAGACCTCGACTTCTTTTTTCAAATTCTCATATTTTGCCTACAATTTAAAATGAAATCTAATTAGATTTGAGCAAAAGTAAGTATGACATGAAATTTGAATAAAATGAAGATACATTACCAAATATTTTTCCTTCTAGGCATTCATAATCACAATAAGGTTGATGTTTTTTTCCTATTTATTAAAATATCCCTAGGCTTCTATATTAATATTGTCCAACCTATTAAGCATAATAGTCAACACATTATCATTATAACTATTGGAAATAGTAACTTACCTAGATTTAGCTTGGGCAAACAAAACATCAATATTTTTGGGTTTATGTTGCACCAATGAAAACACATTTTCTTGCTGGGAGTGGTTGTGATAATGGGCATTTATTTCTTTAATAAATACCTTCATTAAAAACTCCCAAACATATACATTTTTTAATTCATCTATAATTCCCTCCTTAAGATTTGAATTAATACTTTATAATACAATATTATTTAGTGAAAAAGATGTAATAACATCATCAGACAAGACAACATTCTCTATTGGGGTGGGGGGTGAATAAGTACAAGGCTCCTCCAAATTAGTCACATGAACACCTGCTCCCTAGATAAAATCATGTGGATTAAAAGTAGATACACCAACTTATCCACTTTCATTCCCCAGATATTCCTCTTCAATATCAATTTCTTGAAAACAAGTGAATCCCTGTGTACTCAATATACCTTTGATAGAGAAAGTGGTGAATTTGGAACATGATAATTATAGTGTCCTTCTGCTAACTATTGGTGCTTGTGGTAATAGAAGAGTCTTCCCCCCTTGAGTGAACTAAGTTTGGGGTGGAGGTGGTGGCATACTAGTTCTCATATATTGAGGATACCCTATAAAATGTAAATTATTTTATAAAAATGGTAATTTTTTTTAAAAAAAAAAAAAAAAAAAACTATATGGCAATTTAAAATCAATGTTTTAGTAGTTAGTACTTGTATTTGGAGATAGTATCTTCTCTAATCTACAAATCATATTGTGAATGATGATGGTGGTTTGAGCTAGTATATTATACAAAATTATTGGAAGCATAATCATTGAGAGTGGGGGTGAATTAGTTTCTTCACAACTTCATTCAATTTCACTTAATCATACATAAACCATTCATACAAACATGAACATGTACCAAAGTATATGCAACCATATAAGATCATGAAATATGATAACACATTACATATGTGGGAGACCCTCATGGGGAATAAAACCCACTAATATTTATAAATTGGCTATATTAATATAATAAAAAAACAAATCTTTAGTGAAGCATCAACTCCACATGGAACACTAACCCCAACTAGTCAAGCACCCACTCAACTAGGCTTTAGTAAGCACTAACCTGCAAGGAGGCACTAACCCCATAGATCACTCAACACCAAATCAGCCACCTAATTTTTTTTATCACCTTAATCAAATATTATTTTTCACACAAAATATTATTATTACCTTATTTATCTCTTCTCACTCTTCTATCTCTCTCAAACTGTCTTTTATGCTTCTTCACTCAACTAGGTTTGTTCAAGATAGATTAGGTCATATGACCTTGATATTCATCTATAACACCCATGTTATATATTAATGAAATTTTATATACACCTATATAATGTTCTATAATACCTCCTTCATCTCTTCAATCTATTATTTTTTTCACTTGCACTATCAAAATTCCTTAACTAGTTGATTAGGCCTATTAGGCCTTGTTCTTATGCAATCCTCTAGCTCACACACCTCTTGGTCAACTACAGACACTTAAATAATTATATTACCATTAAATTAGGTATTATAACACATTACATACATTAATTAATCATTAAAATGGGTCAGTTACAACTTAAAATACCAAAAGCTCTTTTAGGCCTTAAGGAGACCTAATTCAATTAGGCCTTCATTAGTACATGTTACCCTTTGATCTCATTGGAACACTTTAAAAATAAACATATGATAGGTAAAATTCATATACCACTCAAATAGACACCTAATAATCTCATATTAGGTCCATGACACTTCTTAGCTTCAACCACCACTTAAAGCACACCATTAGTATTGTTTACATCAAGCCTTCATACATACAAAAAGGTCTATCTTGAATAACTAAAGATAACACATTTTTTAGACACATAACAATGAAAATAAATCACATAAAATTCCTCAAAAACTTCATCAAGTTCATTAAACTTCATCACATGGGGGAAAAAGACTCAAAAACACTCCTGTAACTTGCTCACTCATAACTACCAGTTTTCTTCAAAGACCAATCATGGTACTCAAACCTCCAACCCCTGTATAAAAATTTTAAATGAATTATTATGAATGTATATGAACATATGAAATATATAAATCATATTCAACTACAAACATCATATGGTATTGTGGCAACTATTAGTCTTATAGACCAATTTGTTGACCTCACTACACACAGACCTCATTAAGTTAGATAAGCCATTTTGGATTCATCATATCACTAATATTCATGAATTTAAATATTTATAATAAAAGTTAATAGGACATGCCAGTCCCAAATAACATCTCCATGCACTTAGTTTCATCACTCTATCATGATAACACATTCATATTTATCTTCTCACTATTGCCTTGGTTTTTCACTATTTGCACCATTTGGCCTATTAGCAACTGGCTAACTTGGATGACCATTTTAACACAATTTAGGGTTATAACCTATCTCTAAAATTTTATGGACATGAAACATGGGTCTCTACCTTTTTCCTATATCCATTTTCTTACTATGTCCAATACAATTTTTTACATCTACAATAACTTCTTCAGGAATAAGTTTATAACTCAACATTTTCTCTCTTCTCTCTCTAACCAGTACCACTTGGAGGTACTTGGGAGACTCTAATACAATATAAAATAGATTACCTAGGAATAAAAATCCACTCTATTCACTTTTGATCAATATATTCAACATCAAGTTCTTATTAATGTTCTAAGAGGGTTTACACCTATTTCTATTCTTAAAAATAATTCATAAAACATAGCCCCTCAATCCAAAAACTTATGCCTATAATTTGAAGATAATGACCTTAACCATATTCCATGAATATCTTAGGTTAACATGCAAAGTTTTGATGAGACAATGAGCAAAAAAAATCCTTCTCGGGTCGAGAACCCTTCATTCTGAGTACTTGTGAGACCTCTAAATAAATTTTCATGCCTTGTTATTTTTACTATGGGCTCAGAGTACATAAACATACCTAAAAAAACATACCTCACCTTTGACAATTCTTACATAGTCTCAAACACTCTAAAATCTGATCATGACCCCTCATTAGGACACATTCTCTCTCTTTGCTCTTTAGACCTTGACCTACAAATTACATTAGGTCTTTAAAATGACATTCATGCCTCTTTCCATGCACTCTCAAACTCAGTCACATACTCAAGAAACCTATCTCATGATTAATCACTACCATACATTATTCACATGCCTTGACAATAGAACATGATACCTCATTAGGCTAGGTAGGCTCTAGAAGTGGTCTAGGTGCAAACTTGATTTGAATGTCCTACCCCTATAGGCTCACCTTGAGACTCTCATGAGTGATCCAATGCCTCACATACATTCTCAAGAAACCTCATATAACCAATCATGCCTATATTCAATCATCTCACCAAGCCATCAAGTTTATACCTTCTCACAAGGACTTTTCAAGCCATGATTAGGCTTAGGTTACTCTAATGCCTATACCTTCATGACACCATAAGGCATTTATTTCCTTAAAATTATATTTCATAACAACATCCTTAAATGACAACAATCCATCAATTCCCCTTGTCATATCAACATACTACCAAATAGGCACACTATCTTAATCACATCAAGCTCATGCAAGATTCATGTTTGACATCAATTAAACTCCTAAACAATCTCCCCCTTTGTCATTGATGGAAAAAACTCTCAAAAAACTTCTCCCTCATTCTGAAATTTATTCCCCTTTGACATAAATGACAAGGTGATGTATGGAACTCCTTGGATCACATTTCTTATAACCAAAGCACTTAACATACAAAATTATGATTTATGAGTCATCATACAAACATGTTCCCCCTATCTCCATGCATACCTTCTTATAACTACTCTTTTACACTTAGATCTAATGAACCACCTAATTATCTCCCCCTAAGCACTTGACTTAGTGACTGCTAAAGGTAGGAACTACACCCAATTCCTATCTTAGGTGTTTAAATGTTTCTTTTGGAAGTGGATTGGTCAAAATGTCTAAAATTTGATCCTATGTAGAAACATATTCAAGTTTGACACTTTTTTCACTTAAATGTTCATTTAATAAATGATAATTGATAAAAATGTGCTTATTCCTTGAGTACATGATAGGGTTCTTTGAGACACTTACAACACTTGTATCATCATAATAGATAGGGATAGTCCATTATAATCCAATATTTAGAATTTTAAGGTCTATATCATCCATAGAATCTAAGTGCAACATGAATCTATTGCTATGTACTTAGATTCACAAGTGGATAATGCTACCAATGGTTGCTTTTTTCTTATCCATGAAACTAGGCACCCACCTAAGAAGAAAACTCCTTCACTGGTGCTCTTCCTATCATCGAGACTTCCTACCTAGTCTGAATATATATAGGTTCTAAAAATTAACTCCTTGATCTTTGGATACCATAATAAAAACTCCATAGTCCCATTTAGATACTTGAGTATCCTTTTGACTTATTATATATGATTTTCCTTTGGATCTGCTTGAAACCTTCCCACAAGACCTACTACTTGCATGATGTTAGGTCTAGAGGTAGTGGTGTATAGAAAAATTCCAATCATTGACCTATATGATGTTTTATTAACCTTTTAGGACTCATCTTCCTTTTTCAACTTATACCCTGTGATCATAGGTGTAGTATCTACCTTGCAATCTTCCATCTCAAACTTCTTCAACATCTCTCTTATGTACTTGTCTTGTGAAATAAATATACATTTTTCATATTGAGTGATTTTCAACCCAAGAAATAATGATAGTTCTCCTAGCATGGATATCCCAAACTATTTCTTCATCACCTTTGAAAAGACCTTAGTCATATTCTCATTGTTTCCACCAAAGACGATGTCATCCACATGGACAACTACTATCAACTGATTTTCATCTTATATCTTTATGTATAGATTACTATCTACAACTCCTCCTTTGAATTATAGATCTATTAGATACCTATTGAACCTAGCATACCAAGCTCTGGGAGCTTGCTTTAGACCATAAATATCCTTTTCTAATCTACATAGTCCTTGTCACCTGATAGTGAGAACCCATTATGTTTCTCTATGTACACTTCCTCTTCCATATTCCCATTCAAAAAGGTAGATTTGACATCCATCTAGTATACCTTGAACCCTTTGAATCCTATATATGCCAAAAATAATATGATGGCCTCCAATATTGATACTAGTTCAAAGGTCTCATCAAAGTCTACCCCTTCAACTTGTGCATATCCCTTACATACCAATCTATCCTTGTTCCTAGTGACTTATCCATCTTTATTAAACTTATTTCTAAGCACCCATTTTGTTATAATGACATTTTTGTCTTTAGAACTAGGAACTAGTTCCTAAGTCTCATTCTTCTCTATTTGGTCTAAATCCTCATTCATAACACCTATCCAAAAAATTTCTTTGATTGATTATATAATATTCTCAAGTTTAATCTTAGATAATAAAGAAACATTCTTTTGATTTACATTACTTACTCTTCTTCTCCTTGTTTACATACCTACATTCTTGTTGCCAATGATTGAGATTCAAGATGGTCTCTTTGAATCCATCTTAAGGGGCCTTTTGAGTCGTATCTCTTCTCAAAGTCTTATTATTACTCATCAACCTTTATATTTTCCTCTTCATTATTGAAGTTCAGATTACCTAAAGTATCCTTTGACTATGAGTGTGATTTCATTATCTCATTAATCTTCACATTGGTGCTTTCCACTATTTTTTATAACCTCTTGTTATAACATATATAGGATGCACTCATTAATGAGGATCCTAAGAATATACCTTCATCAGATCTAGAATCAAACTTTCCTAAGCCTTCATCATCTCTTTTAATGAAACATTTTCTTCCAAACACTCTAAAGTGTTCCACATTAGTAGGTTTACCTTTTCATAGTTTATAAAGAGTCTTGTTTTTGCCATTATTCCTTATCGAAAATGCAGACTATAGTGCTTACTATCTCTCTCAAATATCCATCAGATAATATAGACTCATTTAACATATTTCTAGCCATATCTTGAATTATCTTATTGTTTCTTTCCACCACCCCATTCTGTTGATGTGTCCTAGCTGCTGAGAATTATTTCCTTATTCCATGAACCTCATAGAAGTCATCAAACTCATTAGACCAAAAATTTCATCCTCTATCAAATATTAGTCACTTGATCTTCCCATTCTTCTCATTCTCAACAAGATCCTTGAACTTGTCAAGATCTTCTAACTTTTCTTTCAAGAATGCTACCCAAGTCATTCTTGTGTAGTCATCTATGAGTAACATGAAGTAGCTATCTCATTGAATGCTTTAAATTATTATAGGCCCATAGAGATCAGTGTGTATTATATCCAATGGTCTTGTAGTATATTACTACTTGGACTTGAACCTTCTTCTAGTCTATTTACCATGTTGACGTGCCTTGTAAAGTATGTTTTTATGTTTGGTGATCCTAGGCATGTTCTTCACAAAATTATTAGTGCTTATCTTGACCATATTATGAAAGTTTAAGAGAACTAACCTTATGTTCCATATCCAAATTTCATCCATCTTGATCATAAATCATCTCTCCTTCTTGATCTCATACAAGACATATAGATTGTTCTCATTCCTCTTAGCATTGAAAATTATCCTTCCTAATTTAGCTCTCCTTATCTCACGCCCTCTATCATGAAATATTAGTGTGTGTCTTTGTTTGAAAATTTGACTTACACTAAATAGGTTATGTTTCAAACATTCCACATAAAACACATTTTGTGTCTTGGTCTTCCCATTATTGAAACTCAAGATACCCTTCCTAACTATATTGAAAGTTGTGTTGTCTCCAAATCTCTCTATTTATGTAACATTATTATTCAATGATATGAATTTATTTTTATCTCTTGTCACGTGGCTTGAAAAAACCAATATCTATATACCATTTCATGCCTTCATCTTGAATGTGAAAGGGAGTTTTAGATAGCATAGAATCCTCTTTAGTCTTTTATTATTCCTTAGCAAATAATTCGTCTTGACTGTTGGACTCAATATGATCAATCCTAACTTGATTTGGATTATATACCAATGTTTGACCCTTCTCATACACTCTAGGAGCTTCATATATCTTTTTTAATATTGAGGGCCTTCTAAATATATTATAATATAATCTTGTAATGTTTCTCATATTATGATAATTATAGAAAACAACTTTTTTGTACTTACCTCTTGACTAATCACTCATTTTATCATTGTCCCATGATAAATTATCCCTTATTATATTTAGGTTGCCTGATTGGTTTTTTAATGTTGGTAATATTAAATTTTTATAAATTATCATTCTATTTATCAAACTTTCTCATCTTGTCTATGAGCTTCTCATGTTCAAACTTCAAGGAATCTAGCTCTATCTTCAACTAATCATACTCAACTTCCTTTGGTCTAATTTTTGTATTAACACCTTATAACTGATTCCTTAGATCCTTGATAGTCTTATTTTTATGCTTAAAAAATTATAGGGAACTTATGATCTCAAATTTAAAGTATACTTTAGATTCTCATTATTCAATGTCATAGAATACTTCATCATGCATGGTGTCTTCTTCTTTTTTATCACTAGACATCTTGTGATTCATAGGATTACCTTCAAGTTGTTAAGTTTTTTTCAAAGGAATAGGATCTGATACCAACTATTATAATCACAATAATTGGGTGGGGTGAATCAGTGTCTTCAAAACATTCATTCAATTCCACTTAAGCATACATGAACCATTCATACAAACATGAAAATCTGCCAAAGCATATGCAATCATACAAGATCATGAAACAAGATAACACATTACATATTTGTGAAACCCTCAAGGGTAATAAAACCCAATTATATATTAAAATACTCTATATTAATATAATAAAAAAACAAATATTTAGTGAAGCACCAAATCCACATGGAGCACTAACCCCAACTAGTCAAGCACCAACTTGTAAGGAGGCACCAAACCACTTGATGACTCAACACCAAATAAACCACATAAAAAAATTTATAATCTTAATAAAACATTTTTTCTCACATATTATATTATGATCACCTTATTTATCTCTTCTCACTCTTCTATCTCTCTCAAAATGCCTTCTAGGCTTCTTCACTCAACTAGGTCTCTTCAAGACATATTAGGTCATATGACCGTAATATTCATCTAAAATACCCATATTATACCTTCATGAATAATTATATACACCCATATTATTGTCTAAAATACCTCCTTCAGCTCTTTAATGTGCTATTTCCTTCGCTTTCACTCTCAAAATTCCCTAACTAGCTAATTAGGCCTATTAGGCTTTGTTCTTATAAAATCCTCTAGCTCACACACCTCTTGGTCAGATTTATACACTTGAAAACTTTTATTACCATTAAAATAAGTATTAAAAAATGTTTAATACATGAATAAATCATTACAATTTGTTGGCCACAACTTAAAATACTAAAACCTCTTTTAAGCCTTAAGGAGTCCTAATTCAATTAGGCCTTCATTAGTACACATTACCCTTTGATCTCCTTGGAAAAATTTAAAAATAAAAATACAATAGGAAAAATTAATATACCACTAAAACAAACCCATAATAATCTTATATTAGGTATATGACACTTTTTATCTTCAACCACCAATTGAAGCACACCATTAGTACTGTTTACATTAGGCCTTCACACACATAGAAAGGTCTATATTGAAAAACTAAAGATAAAACATTATTTATTCAAAAAAACATGATGATAAATCACATAAAAATCCCTAAAATAAATCAATAACTTCACCAAGTTCATTAAACTTCATCACATAGGGTAAAAATACTCAAAAACACTCCTGCAACTTGCTCACTTAGAACTATCAGTTTTCCTCAAAGACTAGTCATAGTGACATAGACCTCCAACACTTGTATATAAATTTTAAATGAATTATTATTAATTCATATAAACCTATGACATATATATACCATATTAAAATATAAACATCATATGGTCTAATGGTAACTATTGATTTTACAGATCAATTTATTGACCTCACTACACACATACCTCACTGAGTCAAATAAGGTATCTTGGCTTCATCATTTTCACCACTATAACTGACTTAAAATATTTATACCAAGAATTAATATTAAATAATAGTCCCAAAAAACATATCTATTCATTTTTTTTCATCACTCTATCATGATAACACATTCATGTTTATCTTCTCACTTTTGTATAGGTTTTTCACTGTTTGCACCATTTGGGATGTTAGAAATCGGCTAACTTGGATGACTAATTTAAAAAAAATTATATATGTAACCTGTCAAAAATACTTAATTTAAATGAAAAATTAGTCTCTACCTTCTTCATCTATCCATTTTCTTACTATGTCTAATACAACTTTTGATAACTACAACTTCTTTAGGAATAAGACTGTAACTCAACATTTTCTATCTCCTCTCTCTAACCAATACCACCTAGAGGTACTTGGTAGAGTTAAATATAATATAAAATATATTAACTAATCATACCATTCCATTATTTTCAATTTTGATCAACATCTTCAACATTGGGTCCTTATTAGGGTTCTAAGAGGGTTTAAACATGTTTCCATTCTTAATAATTATTTATAAAGCATAACTCCTAAATCCAAAAAATAATGCCTATAATTTTGAGATAGGACCCTTACCCATATACCATGAATATATTAAATTCCCATGAAAAATTTTTATGAGCTAATTATTACAATAAAATCCTTCTTGGGCTGAGAACCCTTCATTATAAACACTCTAGAAACCTCCAAACAACTTTTCATGCCTTGTCCTTCATAATATGACCTCAAAATACTTTAACATACTTGAAACAACACAACACACTTTTAAAAGTTCTTACATAAGGTTAAACACTCTAAAATATGATCATGACCCCTCATTAGGCCACATTCTCTCTCTTTATTCTCTAGACCTTGACCTGCAAACCATATTAGGTCTTAAAAATAACCTTCATGCCTCTTTCCATTCACTCTCCACATCAATCACATACTAAAGAAACCTCTCTCATGATTATTCATTACCATAAATTCTTCACATACCTTGAAAACATATCATGATACCTAATTAGGCTAGGTAAGGTATAGAAGTGGTCTAGGTGCATACTTAGTCTTAAGGTCCTACCACTATAGGCTCACCTTGAGGATCTTATTATTGCTCCAATACCTCACATACATGTTCAAGAAACATTATATAACCAATCATGCTTTTTTGCACTCATATCACCAAGACATCAAGCTTATACCTTCTCACAAGGTCTCTTCATGCTATAACTAGGCTTAGTCTACTCAAAGGCCTATACCTTCATGAAAATATAAGGCATTTACTACCTTAGAATTATCTTTTATGACAACATACTCAACACTCCATCATATCAACATAATACCAACTAGGCACACTCTTTCAATGACATCAACTTCATGCAAGATGCACCTTTGACATCAATGACAATCCTCAATAAAACTTTTAGTCATAAAAAAATATAATCAAAAACTAAAAACAAAAAGAATATGTAATGTAAAATACCTTGCACAGAGGGTCTATAAGGCACATTAAATGTTGTGGTTTTTTGTTATGGTGGTTATTCCATGACAACCTCAATTGATACTAAGTGAACTACAATAATTATAAAAAATAACTAAAATAATGCACTTAAAAGTCAAAATATCATTTGAAAGTTTTAAATAGTAAAACTAAATGCAAAGATAATTAGGAATAAAATCTTGGAAATTTGTAAATCCAAAATGATTGAAAGGATGATTATGTAGACTTAGAATCTATAGATCCTTCAACTCAATGTTGTCCTTTTGAGTCAGATTATTTTCATGAGGCATGAAATATTACTTGTAATAAACAAAGTTCAAACATATATTAATTCATAACTTAGTAACAATTTAACAAATGAGCATATGTTAAACCTTAGTTATACAAATAAACAAATAAACTAACCTCCTATTCATCCACATACAAAGCATTTGTGTTCATCTTTAGATGAAGCATAGTTAGAATCATTATTTTTTGGAGGTCATATAAGGCCTCATAGTATAATTCCAGAATAAAATTTGAACAATAAATATTGGAACTGGGATTGTTACAAGCATAATTTAATTCAAGCCTTATCCTAGAGGAAATAAAAGTGCACCAGTCATATCTCAAATTAGAAAGAGTAAAAATAATGTAAACCAATGCCCAATAGGGAATATATGATGGTATTCCCTACAATACTATTCTCATGTGGAAAAATTAAACCATCTTTATAAAAAAAAGGTTTCCAACATCTTCCACATGGAGGCCCCTCTTTCAACTATCCAGAACAAAAAAGAAAAATAAGAAAATTACATATCAAAATTTGAATTTTAAATAAAAAATTATAATTATATACTAGTTAGATTGATATGCAATCCAAAAGCTAACTCCAAAATATTCTTGTCATCATCTATCAGCATTGCTTTCAAAGTCATAGGTTTTGCATTGTGAAATGGAAGACTTGTCAGATTGTGATTCTCTTCTGGTGAGGTACCAAAGAAAATCATTTGGGAGTTTAGGTTCATGATGAAGCTCTTCTCTCTATTGTCATAAGAATACATTAATAATTTAACTAACCCAATGTCAATTTCATATTGATGCATGTACAATTGGCCACCAAAATTGAATTTTGAAATCCAATCATTGTATGCATCTAGTTGTTATATGATCTTTAAAATGTTCAAGCATAGCAGGTTTTTGAAAACATATTTTCTTTCAATGGTTATCGAATTATTGTGGATAGGGGTAATGGGGGATGATAAATATATTATATAAAATGTTTAAAATGAGGGTAGAGGGTGAGTATTTATAGGATAAGGGAGGTGATCAAGTAATTAGATATCAAACTAGATGCACTTATCACCTGGTAGTGTAACCTAACATCACCATTAAAAACTATTTACTTAGACTATCATTCATCACAATCATATGATGCTTGTCATTTAGTGCACACTGGCTAGTACCTACCATTTGATGCAGTCATTTGACACAACCAACTGACATAATTATCTAACACCACTGTTTGACATAACTATCCAACACAAGGATTTAACACAACCATTTGATGCAACATTCATCAAAACCATTTGACACATCATCTATCACATCATTTATTACATATGTTTTATGAGATTATTTGGTATGGAATTTGGTGGTTTCATTCATAATATGTCTTTAAGTGTAGCCAAACTGTAGTATGGAAAAAATAGGCAACTACTTGTTTTCACTCCTTCAAAATCATCATAGATTCACCATCACCCATAGAGGATTTGCCACATCTACAAATAAAAATTTCCTATATTTTCCAAATAATTTAAATAGGTTTTCCAGTAGGGCCTATTAAAATTAACCCTAGTTGGGGTTGAGGTATTAGTGTAAAGTTCAATATTTGAACTTTTTCAAGAGAAATGTGGTTCTTATAAATTCCTTTGTCATTGATAAAGTGTATTGGTTGATCATTGATCCACATTGGGAATGGAATAATCTTTCTTATTCCTCTAAATCCATGTTGGTGGAAGTAGAAGTGTTTGTATTATCGACCATAACACTAAGTCCAAAATATATTATTTGTTTACCTTTGTATAGTGTTAAAGTGCTTATACCTTCTACCTTGAGATATGAAAGGAAATTATCGTGAATAAGGCACTCTTTATTGAATTGAATATTGTAGTTATAAATTAAGCACCACTTCCCAGTCTTGGACTAATTATTTTTATCATTTGATTATTATTTCTTATTTTTTTATGGGGTAAAGGGTCATTTATTGGTTTGGAATTACATTAAAATTATTCTATAACTTTTCTTGAGACTTGAAACCTTATTTCTTGGTCATTATTTTTCCTATTATTTAAATTTTAAAGAAAATATGCAGTTTTCTCTCATTGAGATCGATAGGAAATCCATATCTAATTGGATATGCAGTCTCAAACCTGAACTCTAATTAAAAACTAGGGTTTGCTCTAACTATTGAATATTTAGTTTGGACACCAAAATATGGACCAAGTCTGTGTGTTCCTCCTTATACTAGACTCTACCTTACTATAATTGATATCTCTATTTATTGGTCATCATATTTTATAATAGGGTAATAGGTTGATTTGACTCCTTTTATTAAACCATTCCAAGTATACATGAATGTGTCTCTATTAAATTCATATTCATTATTTTCATGTGTAGTGCAGTAGTTTTCCAACCATTTATTTACTACTAAAGAAACTTTTAGAAGATAATAAGTAATATTTTATTCATCACATAAATGATTAACCACACAATATGAATAAATTAGGTTAATATATTTATATAGGGCATCTACATTTATTTTTATTCAAACATAGGGATGTCTAGATTAACTTGTACTGTGTATGGCATTTGACCACTACATGGTAGATGTGAATAATATGTGTTGGGAGGAATTTAAACATGTTTGATAATTTGAGTGAAATAATAAAAAATACAAACTTGTTCACATGCTTGACATTCTTCCAATTCATGTCATTACCTTTGTAAAGTATATTCTATAAAAACTATTCAACAATTCTAAAGTCAGAGTGACTGAGGATTCATTTTCCATTTAAGGACGTGTAACAAAGTATGATGAAGGTTCATGAGTATCAATCAATAAATTCCTATATTAAAACATCATATGATTGGGATTATAAATAGACATTGAATTTAAATAACCATGTTACCACTAGGAAATGATATGAAGTGTTTATGCTTTGATACCACTAATTTAGGAACTAGGAGGAACTTGATGGATAACCACACTAAATGGATTTAATGACATATATTCAAAAGAAAATTATGAAGGAAAAAGAATGAAGATATGTCAAAGTGTGAAAATCAAAGTAGATATCATAGGAGAACAATTCACCAAATATACAACTATAAAATCAAAGTCTTATTATGATAAGTTTTATACAATATTTAAGATGTTGAATGTATGATATCTATACACTCCCTAACTTACTTATACATAAGTATAAATAATTAAATATACATTAATATACAACATATGAATATGAAGTATTGGTTAGACCATTACAATGGTTGGTAGTAATTTCTTCACAACTAATAATTAGGTTGATGACTATTACTAACATTCCCATCAATTTATGTAGTATAGTGTCAATATTGCATGAGATGTGCAATATGGTAGAATAAGGGTTAGGATTTGTGTTTTGGAAAACATGTGTTGGATAAGATGTTGAAGTTTTTGGTAATTATGAATGAGACGTTGAGAAACACTTGAATTATATTGTTTAAATTGATGACACAAATCCTTTGGATCAACTGGTAAAGGTTCATTCTTTAGATGTTATTTTTCAAGATCTTCTATATTATTCTATGAATGTCATGTCGATTCACAATAATATATAATATAACTATTTTTATTATATTTTTTATGATGTCCATACTAATAAGTATGATTAATACATAAGATAATTAGGGCTCCAAGTTAA
>JARHVA010011087.1:0-94404 GCA_037957365.1 Torreya grandis
ACACATCCCACTCTTACAAGGAGCTACACTCCCTAGAGACCAAAATATAGGATAACTCTAGCCAATCCTCCATAGGACCACTCGACAGCCAGTCCAAAGAGCTCTTCCATCGGTACCCCACCACTAAGCCCATCCTAAATGCCTCCTTATAATGATCCACTGTATTCCATCCAGCAGATAGCAAAGAGTCACAAAGTAGCTACAAATGTGGATGAGAGGATAGGAGGGGGGAAACCCATCCCAAGAGTCACTCTAAAAGAGAGCATCTATACCCCTTTTATAGATCTAAAAAAGGTTCCATTTCACTAGATGAGCTCTATGCTTAAGGGTATCCCACACCAGTGACCCTCTTCCCTCTAGAGGAAGTCTTGAGATATCCACTGGGTCAGTCCTTGAATAGTACTTGAAAGCCAGGATACGGGCCCAAAGGTGAGCTTAACTAGAGCGCCATCACCAATAAAGTTTGGTAGCAAGAGCTTAACTACATAGGATTGTAGATCATAGCCCAAGGCTGCCTTCCTTTTTGATTGAAAAATAGTGTCCCAATTCAGTAGGCTTCATTTGGAATTTTGTAGATTGCCACTCCATAGAAATTGGTGAGAAAGAGCATCAAATTCCTTAAGAAAGTACCCCAGGGCAGCCTGAACCATACTGTGATAAATCAGAAGTGCTTGAATCACTAATTATAGGAGTGTCACCTTGCCAGCCATAGAGAGCCACCTATGAGTCCAATGATTAACTTTATGTCTTAGTTTATCCAGCACATTTTGCCAAACGAGCCTCAGCTATCTTCCCACCATAATGGGGAATCCTAAGTAGGTGAGCGGAAGAGACTATAATTGAAACCTTAGAATATCAATAATCCTCCTCTAGATAGGCACAAGAGTGTTGAAAAACACTATGGAGGACTTGTGATCATTAATTTTCTGCCTAGAAGCCACCAAGTAAGTGTCCAGGGTGAGCCAAAAAGCTTTAGCTTCCTAAATCCAAGCTCTCCCTACAAGTGTAGTGTCATCAACAAACTGTAGATGAGACAAAGTGGGTATTCCTTCCCCCCAATGCCATCCTTGAAGCATATGCTGAGAAGTCCAAATCTTAATAAGTCACCCAATCCCTCTGCCAAAATGATAAACAAATATGGAGAGAGTGGGTCTCCTTGTCGAAGTCCTCTAGAAGTGCCAAATAGCTTTGAGGGTTCTCCATTAATAAGGACGAAAAAAGGAGTCATCACATAGCTAAGAACCCATCAGATCTAGTCTTGGTTGAAGCCAAAATCCAATAGGACTCTCTACAAGAAACCCCAGCTAACCCTATCATATGCCTTAGCCATATCAAGCTTAATAAACATTTCTCATTCTTGGGAAGTATTCATAGAATGAATAGCTTTTGATGCTATAACTACGCCATCCAAAATTTGCTTGCCTACCACAAAACCCCCTTGCTCCTCTAAGATAACCATAGGAAGGTAGATTTTAAGCCTCTCTACTATGAGCTTAGTGATGATTTTATAGACAACATTGTAGAGAGCAATGGGTCTAAAACATTCCAACTGATTAGCCTGTTCTCTCTTCAAGATAAGCACAAGAAAAGTAACATTGAAAGCTCGGAGCATTTCTTTGTTGGAATAGGATTCCTGAGCCACATCCAAAAGATCTTGATTAATAACATCCCAAAATTCCTAGAAGAATTCTATAGGGAATCCATCCAGACCTAGGGCCTTGCCCTTATTTGTGCCAAATACCACCCCCTCCAACTCAGCCCTGCTAATTAGCCGCATTAGGGATTCATTCATTGCTAAAGTCACAACAAAAGGAATGTAAGATAAGATGGTGTCTTGTATAAACTCATCAGGAGGAGTACCCTTTGAGAAGAGAGTAGAGTAGAACCAAATAGCTTCCCTAGATATATCTTGGGAAGAAGTCAGGCGCCTACCATCCAAATTAATCAGGGAAGAGAGGAAGCTCTTATTATGTCGGTCCTACATAGAGTTATGAAAAAAGGCCGTGTTCTTGTCCCCCTCCTAAAGCCAGTTTATCTGAGCCTTCTATTTCCAATAAATTTCCTCTCAAATATCCCACTCTGCTAAAACCATAGAGGCTTATAACTCATCCGATCAAAGAGCTTCATATAGGCCCAAAGTCTTAGATTTGCCTGGCAATGACGTCTCTCTTCTTCATGGTGTGGAGATTACCAAAGTAGTGACTGTTCTAATACTTCAATTTCCTTTTAAAAAATTAGAGCTTCTTAGAAAAAGAGTACATGGATGTACCATAATTTGGGCCTCCTTGCCCCCACCAATGAGCCATCAAGTCATGGAGGGAGGTTTCACGAAGCCCATCAACTGAAACTTGAAAGGGGGCTTCTTGGGGGCAGCTATATGACTAGTAGCGAGCTTAATAGGCCAATGGTCTGACCCCCACTAGTCAATAATTTTAGAAGAAAGAGAGATGGATCTAGATTGCCAAAAACAAGAGACAAAAAAACCTATCTAGGTGTTCTGAGATAGCCGTATTCCCCATCTTTTTATTGTTCCATGTAAAGAGCCCATTAAGGGGTTTAACATCAGAAAGATGTAAAGAGTCAATGTTTTGTTGAAGAAGCTCTGAAGAAGGTCCCAACTGAGTTAAACCACCCCTCTTCTCCTCCAAACTAAGAATAGCATTAAAATCCCCAACAACAATCTAAGGCAGGAAAGGGTGGTAGCTTCTGACATACCGAATGTGGTCCCAGAGCTTGAGCTGACTTGGGAGGTCGATAGGGGTGTACACATAAGTGACCAAAATCAGCTCCCTTATCTCCAAGGAGGAAGCAACCATTGAGAGGGCTGAGATGTAGGATAACCAATGGATTGGTGAAACTTTCTTAAGATCCCAGCACATGGCAAGACCACCAGAAGTCCCCAGGGCACCAACACATTGGCATTGACCAAGAAACCAAATATTAGGACAGCAAGTGAACAGGGAGTCCACAAAAAGTTTGGTCTCCTAAATACAAAGAATATCAGGAGAATGATCTACCATTAGCTTATGAATAGCCTTTTGTCTGGGGATGCTATTCAATCCCCTCACATTCCATGATAGGATAATCATTGAGAAGAGTGAGGAAAGTGTTCATCCAAGGTCTTCACCACTCCAAACTCTACCAGTAGATCTCCTGTAAGTTTAATTCTATCTTGATCCTTCTTGCATCCTGCTCTAGAAGGTGTGGAAGAAGAGACCTTCTTAAAAGGTCATTGCATTAATCCAAGAGTAGGTGAGGACCCCTTTTATTTGCTCAGAGCACCCACATCTTTAGCCAAATCTAGCCAGCGTACCTCTTTGTCTTGTGAAGTAGGTGAAACCACAAGGGCTTCAGGTTTTAGGTCAATAGCCACCTCTAAAAGTTGTTGAATGACAATATCCTAGGAGCCACTAAAAATTAAGCTCTTCCCCTCCAAATCTAGATTCCCACACTACTCCACTATAGGCATGCCCTCTTTTATGATCATATTTTCTAGAGCTTCAAAATGATTAAAACCAGCCTCACCCTATCGGTCCAAATGAGAGCACTTCTAGCCTCATCCCCTAGCTCAGCATTAAACTAGTGTAAAACCTTCTCTGTGAGGTCGAGTATAGTCAAAGGGGCCATGATCTAAAGTGAGGCTAATCAAAGGGGTTTTCCCTTTTTTCGTGCTATCAGGCTAGCTGTTCTTATTACCAGAGACCTCAGGTTGTCCATTTCTCATAATTGCATTGGTAGTGCATGGACTAGATGATCCCTCAGGAATACGAACACCTTTGGGTGCTTGAGGGCATTGGCACATCAGGTGACCATACACATGGTAGATTCAACACCGAAAGGGGATGGATTCATAATCAATTTGTTGGATGCAAGATGAGGAGCCCAAATAGATTTCCATAGAATCTGGCAAAGGATTGTTTATATCAATGTCAACGCAGATGTGGGCATAGGAAATAACCTTCTTGTCCAGAGATTGGTGAGTGATTGTAGTTGGTGTTCCAATCATAGTATTAATCTATCATAGGATGTCCTCTCACCATAACTCTAGAGGAAGTTTAGGTAGGCAAACCCATAGTGGAACTCGTGATGGAAGATCCTCAGTAGAGTTAAACCCCACATGCCAAGGTTTTATGAAAAGGCCAATATGATCATAAAAGTAAGGACCTCCCTCAAAAATCCAATTCCTATCAAAGATGCAAGAGAAATTTACCATGAAATAGCTATTACTAGCCAGCATAATGTCAAAATCTCCTTCAGTCTGCCATGACCGGTGAATCTAGGCTTCCAAGGCCGATAGGGAAATGTGAACTCCCAAAAAATTACAAATTAATGCATGTGAAGCCAAATATTCCACATCTTCTTTTATAGTTTCTGAGGGGATAACCAATATAGGCCTATCTTGTCTACGTGGGAGACATCTGTTAACTTTGTTGATCTTAGGTTTTTCATCCACATAGAATGCTTCCTTTTCATTTTCCTATGAATTTCTATCAGAAAGCGGCTGCCCAGCCATGGAAGTATCCACCTGCAGCAAGCCCTTTGAGCTCTCACTCATAGCCATCAGGTGTACCAATCCAATTTACTCATCAATCAATAAGTTATATCACTCACAATCTATATTTTAAGATTAAATAGTTTTTTTTATTTGATCATTGTAATGCTACTTCATGTAACTAATACCTTTATCTTCATCACTTTCCCTGACTAGTGTCTAAAAACTTCATTTATTACATTTGTAATTAGTTATACCACATTGCTCCTAATTGATTCTACAAGAATAAAACTATTAAAATATTATATTCCTCCAATGAAACAACATGGTAGAAGAGGGTGAAATGTTTTGTATGCAAGATGATATTTATGAACTAATCATTAAAAGAAGAGGATGATAAAAATCCTAAATAAGATGATAACTAGACCAACGTATTAGTCATCTTAAATAATATAACACAAATATTCTGAGTCCCTTATGTAGGTAGTATCAAGAAGGATCCTCTAATAGTAGAGAATCATAAAGAGACACATATAAAGGAAGAGGAAGGCAACCTAGATTAAAAATAATGTTTCCTAATATGATAAAAAAAAATATTCTATCTCCCATATTTATAGATCAATATTTTATGCTTGACAAATAATGGTTGTGTGAAACATTTAGTTCTGAGCCATCCAAACCAAAGGCATGTACACCAAACTTAGCCAAAACTCTAGAACCTATTTATAATGAGCCTGTATGGGATAATGATGCAGAAGATTATAACCAACAAGAAGATGAAGAATAATTTGACCAAGAATTTGAATATAACTTCAAAATTGAAGATGAATAATAGATATAACATAAGAAAAATCTCTAATTTCATAAGTACCTTATCCTACACAATAAAAATTAGCTTGTACCATTATTCTAACTCTAAAATAAATAAATATAATATACTTAACCCATATCATACATGTATTTATTCAAAATTTACGATAGATGAAATTGAAGGAAAATTATTTGAAACTCTGGACATCCCTAAAAAAAGTGAGAGACAAAAATGTAGTGGTTAAAAATGTAGAGTGAAAAATGTAGTGAGGATAAAATTTAGTAAGGAAAAAATGTAGCAAGGACAAAACATTGCAGGAAAGAAACATAGTAAATGATTCACTCACACAGAAGATGACACTTATTTCAACCTCATGAAATCATAATTTCCTCTATTATTTTTCTTGCAAATTTGATGCATTATTTTTCCACCATGAAATGTTAACTACTATCACCAAAATGAACTAGGCAACAAATAAACAATGTTATAATCATTAAAATATCCAAATTACACTCTTCGTGACATTCTTATGACATTACCAATACCACTACATTTTTATTCACTATGTTTTGTCCTTACAACATTTTTTTATCATACTACATTTTTTCATACTATATATTTACCACTACATTTTTTAACACTATGTTTTTACCTACTACGTTATCATATAGAGTCCTCAATTTGGCATATGTGCTTATATTTCATTTACCAAAGGAAAAATTATCTCCAATTAGGGTAAATTAGACACCAAGAAAGCATTAAATATCTTGATGTACAAGGTAATACTTTTTTATGTAATAGATATAATCACCTAGAACCAATGATTATCTAGGTAAGGAGTTTCACTATGACTTCTTCCAACATAATTATATGCATATTGATGTCCTATTAAGAGGATAATTTATTAAAAACTACTCACCTTATGTGATTTAACAATTTTTTAAATATTAGGGTTTTACTCCTAATTTAGTTAAATGTTCTGGATTGATAAATCAATAAATAATATACAATAAATAAGATACTAATTTGTGAAATTTATTTATAATTTGATATTTTCTAAAAATATTAATAAAAGGGAGAAGATAAGACTTAGCTTGAAACTATGATGATTTGATTAAGACAAAGGCTGATATTGACTATGCAGGCCTAGGAAATTATCACAAATAGGATTCTAGCTTTCATTTTTTAATTAGATAGGAGCATAACAAGTGGATAGGAATGGAATCAATGTTTTAGTCCTTGTCCAATGCTATTATCTTGAGATTTTAAACTTTCTAGGTTTTGTTTGGTAGGTGTGTGTGACATTGTCTCTAAATTTTTGATGCTTCACTATCAGTAGTGTTCCTTATAGATCTTATTTTATTCATTTCTAAGTCTTAAATGTACTTGAAAAAAAATTGGCAAATAAGGAAAACAGGTTAGTTTGTGTAAGATGCACTGGACATGCTTCACACCCTATGTGTGGGCACATTGCCTATATACCAATACTCTGAGGAGGGATCAAGCTATATGTAGTTATCCCTTTAAGAGTGCTTGGTGCAATAATGAATGAAAATGAAAGAAATATAAAAATTGGGTGTGCTTGAGATGACTAGGGACTGGTGTAAGGACTTGAATTGGATTGAAAGTGTATAGGTTGGTTGTATGTAGAGAATAGGGAAGATTACTTGAGTGGTCTTTCTTGTATTCTTACTTGTTTGAGTGATATTTGCCAACCCTTTCCAAATGATCTTTGAATGGGGTTTTATAGGGATCTATTGGTCATGAATTGAATTTTCTCACATTAGGGTGACAAGGAGAAGGATGAGGAACCAAAATAAATTAACCATTGGGGCCATAAATGAACTTAGAAAATAGTGTCTAAAGTGGACAATAGTAGCACTAGTACCCCTATCCTAATTGAGTGTTATTGTCCTAAGTAAAAATGACCTAAGGGGATGGATTTGTCATGAAAAGAGGGTTTTAGCTTACTAGGATTAGGTCTAGAAGGCTATGAATAATTGAGAATTAGTGAAAACAAGCCTATGAGGGTTAGGAGAGCAAGTAAGAGTGACCTATGGATTGGGTGTCATTAGCCATGCTTAAGTTACCAATTTTTATATTTTATATGATTACATTTACCCCACTTTATTCTAGTGATGTAGTAAAGTGAAATACTAAGATAAATGGAAAAAATGAAAGCGTACCTATACTTACTTGTAAGGGTGAAGCTCATGAAACTTGTGTGATGCTAGGTGTGCATAGAGAGAGCACATTATGAAGTGTAAATTTGTAAAATAAAATAAAGAGTAGATCAGTTCTTACTAGATACACTATATATAAAATAAGAATATAAAAATTTGGGTAAAAAAGAGGAATAGAAAGGAATGAATACACCTCATTAGGTGCGTAGACCAATATAAAACTTGTGATGTTAAGTGATGTTGGATGTGTGATTTACTAAGAGCAATATTGTAAATGGAGTTAAGTGCTTAATTCCATAAAGCATGGCTCAAGAATGTAAAGGCTAGTACTTTGGCTCCATCATCAACCACTAAGTGAATCTAGGTGGTCATGCATGTGTTTATTGATGTTTGGACCATATGTCCAAGCACCCTGAATCGGTGGCTTAAGAATAAAAAGGCTAGCTAGACCTTTGGCTCCATCGTTACCCCATGAAGTGAAGTTATAAATTGATAATGATATGGAATGTTTGTCAGATGAGATGGATATTGAAGCACATGAAAGTAATGTGATCTAAAAATGTTGGCATAAATAGATAAATGTATGTTGGAAGCTAGGCCACTCTTGGCCATTCTAAAAGATGGAGATTAGGCTTATATGAAAGCCACTTCAAAACTAAGAATCTATCTTATGTGGAAGCCACTTAGGAATTTAGAAACTATAGAACTCAAATGCTAGGCTTATATGAAATCCAAACCAAAATTATTCCAACCACCTATATATGAAGTAAGGCATGCAACTGCTAAGAATTCTTGGGTAATGTTGAACTCAAAAAGAAAGAAAAAAAATTTGCCATGCACATTTCCCTCAATCACTGGTGTCTGAAACATTGATTCTAATTTGGAAGTTGTACCAACTACCCTATCTAAAAATGGAAGCAAGATCCATCATGCCATGCATAATTCCCCCTATATCTCAATTCTTTGATAAAATTATACTAATTATTGATTCTAGTCTAAATTGTATGTTACAAAACTGTAACTAAACTTACCTTTCTATCTATTTTTTGGAAAATCTAGTTTTTTTGTTTAGACAAGAGAACTATAAATGGATAGTAGTACCATAAACACGATAGTCCTATCATAGTATTTTTGTCTTGGGATAAATCTAATGAATATTTTAGATTCTTAACTATCTACTTGGTTTATTCTAACTATTTTGATGTTTGGTTTTTGTTTTGAGTGATCTAAAATTCAATTTTTTTTATTGATAAGTCATTTGATATCAATGAAAAAACTCTTATTTATTACCCACTCTTCTGAGGGTCGGAATGGAGACCTTAAAATGAAGGACCTTATAATAAAAATCCATACAAGTGTGTTATGATGCACAAATACATGACATGGCAATGATAATCAACAAGATATCTTAAGATATAGCATGGGTTAGATTGAGAGATTGTTAGATCAACAGGGGTATGCCTAGATAGATATAAAAATGAAATAACATGTATAATGTGCCGAACTAGAATTTAATGTTTGGTTATTGGTTATTTGTTAGTTTTAGGGATGGTCATGATGTCCATTATGTCATCCAAGAAAATCTGCATAATACATGATATGGAGCAAGGCCTTATAAAAAATTGAAAGCAATCAAACAATGGGCACACAAGGCAAGAAGCGTACAAGAGTGGCCAAAGGGCCAAGTAAACAAGAGACATGGGCACATGTCACTCAAACTAGAAAGCAATCATATAACTCATGTTCAAATTCCACATACATAAACAAGTGGAGCAAGCAAAGTTGGTAGAAGGGCCATATGCACATTGAAGAGTACAAGTAAAGGATATTGGAAAATTTCCTAAGGCACACACATGAATAGAAGTAAAGGACATTGGAAAATGTCCTAAGTCACATACAAGACATAATTAGGAACTAAAAATGCAATCACATCAAGCTACACTGAGCAAGAAGATAAAACATATAAAGACTATAAAGATACCATCACATCTAACTAAACAAAGCCACATGGAAAGTATGCAAGATAGGTTTAGTATAAGACTAAGTATATGCTAAAAAATACACAAGTACTAGATACTAATGATATGTCTATAAATTAATTTTTGTAAGCTATCAAATAATGTACATCAACATGATAACTTAGAGTTTGGAGTGTAGGAATGAGATAACCTGGATGGTGTAATCATGTAGAATATTCCCCCAGTGAGTATGTATATCGATGTGTGTATTGAATGTAGAAGAAGTAATTCCCCCTCAATGGGTAGAGTGAAGAAACTAAGTAGTTGGATTTTATTGTAGACACTCAACAAAGATCAAGTTAAGCATGGTAATGTAGATAAATTGACATATAATAACATGGAATAACAAATGTAAGTCCTAGCATAGTAGTAGTAGTGTCAAACATGGACAATGCATATAATCAAAATGTTTTTGTTGTTTTTAACATATTTGAATGTTTTTGGATTTTTTGAAATGTTATAATTTTTTGTATTTTTTTAATTATTTGAGTGATGTATAATCAAACATGACAAATTATATGCAATCAATGCTAAGGAGAAATGATAATAACTGATGAGTCTCATATGAGATGCCCTATCAAGGTGTCATGTACCAAAGAGAGGGATCATGCATGACCATGAAGGATGAATAAAATGCTAAGGAAGCTGATCTAAAATCTATATATGTTGTAAATGATCCAAAATCTCTAAAGTAGAAATCAACTATGGGGTCCCCTTGTAACTCTAAGAAGTGGATACAACTATATGGCTCTTAGGGACCCACCTAGTAGTAGAATAATCTCTCTAAACATGTGATCTACATGTAGATGCATGAGATATAAATGAGACTACCCTGGGTGTGAATATTGTAGCTAGAAGCTATATAGAATCCTAAAGTTATGAAGGTTTATGAACCCTCTATGCTGGTGATGGATGCCTCAACTATGTTTGATAATAATTTTGGGAATATTGATGTTTTATTCCTAATTTATTTAAAGGGTCTAGATTGATAAATTAATAAATAATATGCAATAAATAAGATACAAATTTGTGAAATTTATTTGTAATTAGATCTTTTCTAAAAATAGTAATAAAAGGGATAAGATAAGACTTAGCTTCAAACTATGATGATCTGACTAAGATAGAGGTTCATATTGACTATGCAAGCCTAGGACACTATCACAAATAGGATTCTATATTTCATTTTCTAATTGGAGACGAATTCTAAAAGTAGACAAGAGTGGCACTGGTGTTTTAGTCATTGTCTAGTGTTATTGTCCTAAGAGTCTAAGCTTTCTAGGTTTTGTTTGACAAGCCTATATGGCACTATCTCTAAATTTTCAAAGATTTGTTGTTAGCAGTGTTTGCTATAGAGCTGATCTTATTCATTTATAAGACTTTAATGTACTTGAACAAAACTTTGAAAAATAGGGAAAAGGGGTTAGTGTGTATAATATACATAAGATGTGCTTCACACCCCATGTATGGGAATGTTACCTACATACCAATACTCTAAGGAAGGATCAAGCCATATGTAGTTCTCCCTTTATGAGTTCTTGGTTCAATAATGAATGAAAATGCAAGAAATGAAAAAATTAGATGTGTTTGAGATGACTAGGGGCTGGTTTATGGACTTGAATTAGATTTAAAGTGTATAGGTTGGTTATATGTAGAGAATAGGGAAGATTGATTAAGTGGTATTGATTGTATTCTTTCTTACTTGAGTGATATTTGCCAACCCTTTCCAAATGATCTTTGAATGGGATTTTATAAGGATCTATTGGTCATGGATTAAATTTGCTCATGTTAGGTTGTCAAGGAGAAGGATGGGTAACTAGAATAAATTGACCATTGGGACCAAAAATGAGCTTTGACAATAGAACTAAAAGTGGAAAACAATGACAATAGCACCACTATCCTAGTTAGGCACTATTGTCCTCAACAAATTTGACCTAATGGGATGGATTTGTCATGAATAGAGGGTTTTGGCTCAGTTAGGATCAAGTTTGGAAAGCTACAGATGACTAGGAATCAGTGAAAACAAGCCTATGAAGGTTGTGAGAGCAAGCATGAGGGACCTATGGGTTGTGTGTCATTATCCATGCTCAAGTTACCAATTTTTGTATTTTATATGACTACACGTCATGTTAAAGTGTTATATTCACTTGTACAGAAGAAAGGGTCACAAATCCCAAGTAGTATATGATATAGAAAAATTTACTAATTCAATGTCAGAGTTTACCCACAAAATACTATCCTAGAAGAAATTTAAATATTATGACAAATGATTAATGAGAAAATATGTTATGATGACCCACACCAATTTTTTTCAAAAAGGATTTCAAAATTAGAAATAAATTTGTATGAGGGAAATCAAATGAATATAGGGAAAAATGATTCTTATTCTTGTAACATACTATAATGATATGGAGAAATCTATTAATGAGCTTTTATAAAACAACTTATTGTGCCTACTACATATCCTTTCTAATGTTACATTCAAAGTAGAAAAGAGGGAGTAAAATGATGATCAATTATAATCCATAAATGTAGTCATATAATATTTTTTAGTACCAACCAATATATAGCTATTGTATAAGGTATAACAAATATAAATACTTTTCACATATTGAATACAAAACTAGTTTTTACCAAATAAAATTTAGAGACTAAAATAAGCTAACAACTTCATTTAGTTTTCCATTTGGGCATGCCAATGATATGTAGTTCCTTTTAGACTAATGGATGATCCATCATACTTCCATGTTCATATGGATAAAATCTTTTAATGTAGTCTAGATTTTGTGTGCATGTATAAATGATATTCTTATTTTCAATATAATATTTAAAAACATTCATCACATCTCTATAATTTACTCAATAAGTCAAAATAATCTGGTATAGTACTTTAAAGTACTAAAATTAAATTATGAAAAAAATAATTTAATCTATGGGATTGAAAATCCTGAACTCTATGCCCTAGTTACAACCTCATCTCAAGGGAATTTTTTTTTAGAATCTCTTGATGTTATAAAAAATAATTAGCTCCAAGTTTTCCATACAATTTTGAACTATCTTAATAGTTTTTATCATACAAAAAGATAATATAGAGTTTTATAAAAATATATGTCTAATAAAACAATGAAATATACATAGACAAAATACCATACATAGTCTATCAATAAGATAAAAAACAAGGTTAAATATTTACCTTCTTTGCATGTTCCAAAATTTTAATTTTTCTCTCTATATGTTGATGCCAATAACACAAAATGGGGAGGGGACGAGTGTTATGTATCATATATGGCAATAAGGAATTTATCTATAAATTTTCTATACGTGTGTTTATATATCATGTTGATAAATGTATTTCTAATGATAAAGAAAATTATGTTGTAAAATAGTTTCTAGAAAATGTTTCCCTTGGGCTTGTGATTCTAAAGTCACTTATTACGAAGAATGAATGTAACAAAGATGGTAGAAAACATGGTCACGAAAATAATGGTGATGTAAAATACTACAGATGGTAATAATAATTCAACCATTTAAATTACATTGACACATAAAGGGTGAATAAAACATAGTTGAATATTAGCTTAGTAGGAATCCAAACGAAATGATGATGAACCAACATCTAGGTTATCCATGATTCATGATTATAAGGATCCAAGAATCTATGTTTGAATATTTAACAATTGTTATTTAGATATAAACACTTGTATAAGGAATTGATATAAGATATATAGGGTTTTATTATGTTATTTTTATGGACCTTTAAGCTACAGGACATTACCAAATCACAAGTCATTATAACAAAGGAATAATCATCATATTTAATATTTGAAATGACATACATGTTTAATATTATACCACACTCCATCAAGTATTAATATGGGCATAAAAGATAAAGCATATCTGGACCTAAACATATAATGATGATTTCACCACTTTCATGAAAAATATTGGTTTACCAAGAACACATATTCTTGAATTCCTTGATGTTGAGACCATGATAAGTACATTTATTCATCGACATATTTTGTGGGAATCAACATATCACATACATCTTATCTGTTGATTTGTTTTTAGGAATTTAAATAAATGTTTTGGATAACATGAATTTTTGATCCAATTAGTCATGATGATTTGTTGACTGAAGTAGAAGACTTAAGTTGTAATAAAATATCAACTTCAACATAATCATAAAAAAGTGACTAAATAGGAATCTTGGTTGTAAAAATAATTTAGTGGCAAACACCATAAGCCATGAATTGATACAAACCTATTATCTCTCTCTCATATTTTCCTATATAAGTCACAAAATATTTTTTCTAATTTATTTCCAATTCTAATTTTATTTTTATTTTTTATTGTTATTTAAACCTAAATTTAGAAAAGTGAGATAGGGTTAATAAATATATAAGTAGTCCTAACACAAAGGTGATAAACTAATCTATAACATGCCAATTAATAGAAAACTCAAGTAATCAATATTATGAATTTATACAATTGAGATTATTAATTTATATAATTGGGATTGCTAAAAATAGAAAAGTAAAACTATTGAAAGATATTAAAATGAATAATAAATAATATTAATTATCTAGTTTACTACATGTAGGAAAATCTAGACTAGACCTAGGTGTAAAATATGTAAGATCAATATTCTAAATCAACTGTCAAAATATACAAATTATATTTATGTGGTCGCAAACACTACCATTATATTTTAACACTCTTTTAGAGCTAGTGTATAACTATGATGGAGGTCACTAGTATGAAATAATGATGAGATCCAACCAACTTCACTGTTCTAGATTCTTTGTCACCTTTATATTGATGTATTCATATCTATGATATATGTTGTCTCTCTTCATTCATTGATCAAACCCTAGCTCTTTACCCTTATTTTCTATTAGAATGAGTTTCCTAAAAAATGAATTAGTGGGCTCATATTGTCAATCTACCTTGAAGATCTCTTTATCATTGAGTATTGCACACATAGCCAATACTCCAAGGATGGCCTCATACTTATGTAGTTCTTCCATATGTTTGGAAAGTGTGTGCATAATGGTGTAATATATTATATGAAGATGTATACAATGACCTAGCTTCAAATTTGATAAATATCAGTCATGAATTTCTCTATGAATGCTTCAAACCTATAATATGACTTCTCCTATGATTGATTTGAAAATATAGATTACTAGGGAAGAATAGATTACTTATGTAGTTGATTAATTTAGCACTTTTATATGTTTTATTGGTATATTGTAGATGAGTAATGGTAAGGATTTAAATTATATTTATACCACACCTATTAAAAATATCTTATGGTAGGGTTAAATAAGAAAATTACATCTATCTATGGGTTAAATTCTTTAGCAGCATTATTACAAGCTTTATACTCAACTTCTATGCAAGATAAGGATTACCCTTTATTTAGGATAATTTATTTTATCAATTGAGCCAAAGATTATTTTGAATTTATTTAGGATTACCCTTTATTTAGGATAATTTGTTTTGAATGTGTGTGGAATCTTTATTTATGCGAGTTGTAAATTTGCATAAATCTAAATTCCATGAGGTGTCACTCACATATTTCTTCCACTTTAGGATTTGGGATCTATTTACATAATTAAATCCTTGTCCCACTTGGAATCCACCTCCTTTTACCTTCTAAGGGACTATGCCACAAGTGGACCACACAAAGGAGACTTATAATGTAATCATGGTAATCATTTTAACTCCCATTCTTTTGCTCTTGCTCTATAAAAGATCCTTTCCTCTCATCATTTCCTCACTATAGACTCATACCTCTCTCTCTTTTCAATTTTATCTTGCTTCTAAATTATTATAATGAAAATTTTAGTGACCATCCTTCTTATAAGACCACATGGGTTTTTATCCAACATGTTTATTTTCCCACTTTAAAATTATTTTCTCATTTATGGTTTGCACCTTAAGAGGTAACATGGATTTGTGATTACTTTATTTTCACATTTGTTTTGTCATTAATGAATGTTATTTGGATAATCCCTTTATGGTATTAGAGCTATGTTCATCTTATTGACATTTTTCTTGGAAGTGTGTAATTTTTTGGGAGATATTTTGATTTCTTTTGCAAGGGCTCTACCTTTGCTCTCCATTCTAATTAATTTCCCTCTATTTTTTTTCTTGAGTTTTATTTTTTCTCAATTATTGCATGATATTCTAAAGGAGCATTTTTTCAACTTTTCTCATGGTTTTGAGAGGCCCTCCAAGTAGGTGTGTGTGTGTGTGTGTTTTTTGAATCTAATACAAGCAAGTAAAAAAGAAGAATACAATTTTAATTCCATTTTTTCTTCGCTTAGTATCTATCTTACCATAATTTTTTTAAATTTTCATAGAAATATAAAAATAGAGCTGGAATGAATACACAAAAAGAGGGATTGTGTGTATTTGTTATTTTTTTTAGTAAACAAACACTGATAAGTATTTCCTTGAAAGAGTAGGAAAAAAAATCTTTGAAAGCAAACAACATATATATATATATATATATATATATATATATATATATATATATATATATATATATATATATATATATATATATATATATATATATATATATATATATATATATATATATATGTTGTTTGATTTCAAAGATCTTTTTTCCTACTCTTTCAAGGAAATACTTATCAGTGTTTGTTTACTAAAAAAAATAACAAATACACACAATCCCTCTTTTTGTGTATTCATTCCAGCTCTATTTTAAATTTTGATCTTTCTTTTTTGTTCAAGGAATTAGATCTACATAAGACTTTTCTTCCTATTAGTGTGTCCTATCTTTTTTTAGATTCTTTATTTCATCATATAATGCCTAACCCCCTTGCTTCATACAGCACCTATCTTTCTTTCAATATCTTATATTAGTGTTTTTTCCTCTTTCTAGCATTGCATGGACTACTCTTATATAATTTCCTCTCATCTTTCATCGTTCTTCTTCATATTGGTGTTTAGATGGTCCTTATCCTCCTTTAGGCATCTATTTTGTCTTTTTTTGTATGTTTTTCTACTTTAGTGGTACCTCTAGTATTTCTAGTCTCCCTTAGCTACATCCTTATTTTTTGTAGCTCTATCTAGATTTTTATTGAGATTGCATGCTCTATGCCAAGATTTTTGGGTCACACTCCTTATGCCATCATCTTCTACTTCTTCCAAGATTTGAATTTGAGATCTAGAGCTCATCTTAATGGATACATTTTCTTGCCATTTATTTTGTCAGGGATAACATATTTCAAGAATATTCATTGCATCATTTTTTATAAAAATAATAATAATAATAATAGGTAAATTTATGTTTGGTTATTTTTTTTCAAATGTAAATCACTACTCTTTAATCATGATATTTAAATTTTTATAATCAACCAAAAAAACATTCAATTTTTTACTATCCATATTGAGCAACTTTATTTCTTTGATTTTAAAAGCACATAACTTTTCACTAAAGAATTAACGTTTTATTATATATGTATGCAAAAAAAAAATCCAATAAAAAAACATCAATAAATTTTATTTTAATGATCAAGTTTTTAATCTTTTTAAAACAAAAAAATCACCTTGTTATATAAATAAATACAATTTTTTTTCTTATAATTACATTCATATTAATTTTTTGGCATATTGGTGCGGACTTACCTTTTTAAAAAAATCTTAAAACACAATTTTTTTTTGCATAACTTCAGTCTCTTCAAAAGTTTATAAAATTTTTGTTATTATCTTTTCCATTACAATTTGGAAGATTCTTATAGCCCTCTTTTTGTTTCTAAACTTTTGTGCAATTCTTAAACCTTTTTTGGCTCTCATTTAATCATTGACATTTCTTGTTAACTTCATATAAGTCTCATTTTTGGCCTTCTTATCCCTCCTCTGTGCCTGCTTGATTTTAAGTGATGTTTTTATTGCCTATTCATTTTCCATGTATTAGGTGTGATTATATAACACAATAACTCAAATTTTTTTTAAATTTAAACTCATGTCCACTAGTTACCATTTATATAAATTACCTACGTAATACATATTCACTTGTAAACACTTGGTACACATGGTAGATGACATGTACCTTAAACCTAATCAAAAGACTAGAACTATTGAAGTTCAATAAAAATGTAAAGAAAAAAATGATGAGGCTTAGGATTAATTGACATGGCTATGACCTCTAAATTTCATTACATATTGATGGTTTTTTTATTTCATCCACTACTAGGTATAATGTTAAATATATTTATGATGTTGTGAATAATTCCTATAACATTTAAATTCAAAATCAACTATCTAATTTATAGTATAATGAATTTAAAACTATAGATGATTTTTTGATTAAAGTAAACTCTTTGAATTATTCACTCATTGGTTTAGGAATTAAACTTTTAAATAGGAATTTAATTCATATTATCATGAAAAAATGTTTTGTCTTGGCATGTTCAGTAGTTCATTACAAATATTCATTCACAACTAGTTTTTTCTACTTTATATGTTTAATTGTTTATTTATTTATTTTTTACTCAATTGCATCAACAAGAATAAAATTTAATTCAATTTGGTAGTGTTAAGACTAATGAGAATGATTTTGTTTCTAAACATCAACACAATAATGGCAAATAACATGTTAAGTCCAATACTATAAATGACAAAAAAGGATAGAAAAAAATCTAAGTTAAAACCTATGAAAAAGTTAGAGTGTAATTATTATAAAAAAAAAACTCGTGATGAAGATCACCACTTCAAAAGGAAACATGATATTAAAAGTGGAAAGATCAAGGTTAAACATAATGATAGAACTAGTAACACTAAGACTCAATCTAAACAAAAGTCTAATACTAGAGATGGTTTTTAATGAACCCAAAAACTATCAAGACAAATAAATTACCAATAGGCCAAGATCTTGAAAAAATACTTAGAATTGATTTTTATTGAATGTCTTTAGATAATTACAAAACCAAACCATACTTAAATAAGCCTCAACTTAGCATTTAGAATTGACATGTAAAATTTTGAAAAAACTAAAATCTAAAACAAGGGTCTATTTTTAGCAGTCGTAATTTATAGTAAGTTTCACATGAAAGAACACATGACTATAAAAGTCTACTGGAATAATCTAAACACTATAATAATCCTATGGGATCAAATTCAATTGACGTTGACATCCGGTTCTAAAAATATGCAATTTTTAAAAATAGAAAATTCCCAAAAAAATCATTAAACATAAATTGTGAACCTTCATACGATCACATATGACCTCAAAATTTTTTTAGAGGCAATAATTTTGGCACATGGAAGATCTCAAATAGAGTTATGATCGAAATTTATTGCCTTCAAAAGATTGGCTTTTTTTTTTGCATCATTCTCCTCTGATTGAAAATAACTCATCTACTACAAGTTGGCATGATTATATTACTAACATTTGTATTTATCAATATTTTTAAGTTCCCATTCTATAATCCAAGTTTTTTATTCTTAATGTAATCCTTCCTACTATACCAAATACCTTTATAATTCCCTTGTCTTGTGCTCACTATCTTCATATCCAAAACCTGCACTATTTTTTCTTTCTTCTTATTTAAAACTTGTTGCTTCCAATTTAATTCTTTATCATCTTCACCATATTCTCCATGGAATTCATATAAATATGAAAAATTAAATATTGGAGATATATCAAAGATCTATGGTAAAATCACTTCATAAGCATTGTCATTGATTTTTCTCACAATTTTACATAGTCTAATTTTTTTGTACTTCAACTTGTTGTACATGCCCTTTAAAAATATTTCTTTCCTCAAGTAAATCATTACCAACTCTCCTTCTTCAAATACCTTAGATATTCTTTTGAAATCTTCTAATGTTTTATATTTCTCATTACTTTCCTGTAATTTTCTTCTTACTCCTTCCAATTGTTGCATATGCTCTACAAATGCTTCTGCATCATCACTAATTTGTTTTGCAATTGATAATTATAACAAATATAAAATACCTATAGGATTTATCCCATAAATAATTTAAAATGGTGAATTTTATATTGATATATTCAATAAACTCTTATATGCAAACTCAACTTGTGGTAAATCCAAGTCCTATTACTTAGGCTTCTCTAGAACTATGCATCTTAATAAATTTCCCAAGATCTTATTCAAAAATTCTATCTATCCATCTATTTTTGGGTGATATGAACTATTGAATTGTAGCTTAGTACCCATATTATTCAACAAAGTCCTCCAAAAATGACTTATAAATTTCATGTCCCTATCTGAACTAATAGTTTTTGAAATACCATGCAATCACACAATATCCTTCAAAAATAATTCTACAACTCTAGTGGATCATTAGTTTTCTTACGTGCAATGAAATGAACTATTTAAGAAAATCTATCTACAACAATAGAAAATGAATTTTTATCTCTCTATGTATTTGGCAATCCCAACATATAATCCAAACTCAAATATGTCTATGGCCCTCTTGGAATAGGTAATGGCATGTATAGTCCAATATTTTGTGCATGTACTTTATCCACCTGACATATTTTGCACCTTGAAACATACCTTATCACATCTATCTTAATCTTTGGCCAAAAATACTTTTCCTCCACCAAAGATAATGTCTTCATCTTACCAAAATGTCCAGCCAAACTAGCACTTTATAATTCTCTTATTATATTGTCTCATAGAGACCCAACTGGAATGCACAAATTTTTCCCTTTGAAGAGATAACCTTCTTGTATAAGATATTAATCATGAATGTCATATGCCCTACTTGTTAATAGATTATTGTACTGATCAACTACATTGCCAAAATATGGGTTAGTATCATATAATTTTTTGATATCTTCATATCTAACTACTTCACTCACCATAGTATTTAATAATGTTACTCTCCTGCTCAATACATCAGCTACCTGATTCTTTTCTCCTGATTTATATTTCAACATAAAAGTATACCCTATAAGAGAGAAACCCACTTTTCATGTGTATTATTCAACTTATTTTGTGTATTCACATACTTCAAATTATCATGATCTATAAATAGTATAAATTCCTTAAGCACCAGGTAATGCCTCCAAAGTCTTAATTCTTGTACAATTTCTTAAAGTTTAACATCATAATTAGAATAATTTGTTCTTACCTCATTAAATTTAACACTAAAATATGTTATTGTCTTTCCTCCTTGACTTAGTACAACACCAATTCCCACAAATAAAGCATCACAATCAACCTCAAACACTTTGTTAAAATCCGCTAATGCTAAAATTGGTCTTTATATAATCTTCTTCTTAAAAAATTCAAAACTTTCTATGGTTGCTCTAGTCCATGTAAATTCCTTCTCTCTCATGTAATTTGTTATTGGTGCCACTAAACTACTAAATTTTTTAATAAATTTTATGTAAAAATTGTTAAACCATAGAAACTTCTTACCTCTGTAATGCTTCTTGGAATAGGCCACTCAACAATTGCCTTTATCTTTTCTTCATCCATTTTCACACCATCTACTAATCCCAAAAATACCAAACCATTTTTTATAAACATAAACTTATTCAAATTTTCATAAAACTTCTCCTTTCTTAACAAATTTATTACCATTCTCAAATGTTGTAAGTGTTCTTCTTTAGTCTTACTAAATATCAAAATATCATAAAAATTAACAACCACAAACATACTAATATATTCTTGTAGCACTGTATTCATCACCATCATAAATATGCTAGGTACATTAGATGATATGAAGGGCATGACTATCCACTCATATAATCCATCCTTAGTCTTTAATGTTGTTTTACACTTATCTCCTTCATGAATTGAAATATGATAATAGCCACTCCTTATATCAATCTAGGTAAAATATTTTGCTCCTGCAAGCACATCCATCATATCATCTAAATGATGTATAAGAAACCTATACTTTATTGTAATTTTGTTAATTTCTCTACTATCTACACATATTCTCCATCCTCCATCTTTCTTTAGAGTTAAAAACACTGGTGTTGCACATGGACTCATACTCACCCTTATCACCTTGTTTCTTAGCAATTCAGTAACATGTTTATTTAATTTTGCATGTTATATTAGACTCTTCCTTTAATTTGATTGATTGGGTAGAGTTGATCCTAGAATTAAATAAATTTGATGTTGAATATATCTCTTTAATGGTAAACCATTTGATAACTCATCAAGCATAACATTTGCATATTATTTTAAAACTTTTATTTTTTTTTTGGTATTGACACCATTTTTTTTATCTTTATTCTTTACTACTAATACATAAAAATACCCTACCACTTTCATACCTTGGATAAATTCTTTAGTAGATAGCATGATTTCTATTTTTTATTCCTCTTTAAGAGGTAACAAAACTACCTTTTTACCACCTTTCCAAAAATTGTAAGTGTTCTTTGCGCCATCATGAATTAATTTCCTATCAAATTGCCATGGTTTCCCTAATAACACATGGCAATCATATCTATCGAAATAACATCACACCATATTTCATCATTATAACTTTTTCTTATAGAAAACTTGATTAAGCACCTTTTATCTACTGTAACTTCATTCCCTTTCTTAACTCATGAAATCTGATAAGGATTATGATGATTTTAACATTATAAATTTAATTTATCTATCATTTCTTTAGAAACCATATTTTCACAACTACCACCATCTATAATTACTTTGCATACCTTTTCACCTAAAGTACATCATGTTTAAAAAATATTTGATCACAACCATGCATCACCACCTTCTTTATTATGCACTTGTTCCTTCCTTGGATCCTTCATGGTGCTTCTCATCATGAGATTATCTCCAACATATATTGAGGTAACTTTAGTATTCTACTCTTCTATCTTAGCCTCAACTAGATTCACTCTTAAGTGATCTTCTTGACTCCTTTTTTGATCTTGATAATGTGGAAATTCAAATGCTATGTTCCCTTCTCCACACACACACACACACACACACACACACACACATGATCTATATTGATTCGAAAACCATGCTCTTGCACCACCATAACCTTGTCCTATCTACACCTCTTCTTCTTTGTTGGTATTAGAACCCTTGTCCATTATCATCTTGCCTTCATGCACCATATTATGGTTCACCTTTATTGTTAAAAGACCCACCTTTGGTGGTATTAAACCCACCTCATCCCCTATTTTTAGGGGATCCACCTCTTCTTAGACCAAGAGACATTCTCTTCAAATTTTATCTATTTTGTTTTTCTTTTGCCTTCAAGACTAATTGATAAGCCTCCTCCATGCAATGTATTCTATGCATACTTAATTCATCTTGAATAAAAAATTATAAACCATCTACATACCTTGAATCCATTTACTCTTCTATTTCATCATGCTCTAATCATATGGAAAACTTATAAAATTCATCTGTATACTCTTGTATATTGTGATCATTTTACCTCAAATTTTAAAATCTTCTATATAGGGTTTGTACATAATCCACAAGAAGATATTTCTCCCTTAGCTTCTTCTCCATATCTTTACCTTTTTTCTATCTCTCATTCTGCATGTGGTCCCACCAATTCATTGCATGACCTTTCAATTTTGTGCATGCAAATTTTACCTTCTTGTCTTCTCTCATAGTCTTACACTGAAGAACTTCTCTATGTTATTCATCCAATATATCAACTCCTATAGTTTTTAAAATACCTCCATAATCTAGAACATCAACTTGGATTTCTTAATTTATTCCTTCTAAATCCCAATCCATCCGCTCTTCCATTGATGGTGGTTGCTCTTATTGTTCTTCTTCTTCCTAAATTTTTTCATCATGATCTATGTCTTCGTCATCACCACATTGTCTTCTCTGCTGATTTGTGATAATATTTTTTAATTTTTGAACTTACCCCTATAGATCTTGTATATTATGGTTCATCTATGTAATACCTCCTTGCCCTCTCACCATTATTTACTCCTCTAATATTCAAACTTGCTCTGATACTGGATAATTAACTCTAAAACTATCAAGACAAATAAATTACCTATATGCAAAGATATTGAAACAATACTCAAAATTGATTCATATTGAATGACTTGAAATACTTACAAACCCAAACCATGATTAAATAAGCCCTAACTTAGAATTTAGAGGTGACATGTAAAAATTCAAAAAATCTAAAATCTAAAAAAAAAAGTCTATTTTTAACAGCCACTATTTATAGTAAGTTTTGTATGCAAGTGTGTATGGTTCTAAAAATATCTTAAAATACTCTAAACATTATAATTAGCCTATGAGATTAAATTCAACTGAAGTTGAAGTCTATTTCTAAAAATATATAATTTTTCAAAATAGAAAATTCCTATAAAATCATTAAACATTAATTTTAGATCCTCAGATGATCATGTATGGCCTTAGAATTTTTTTTAGATGATTTCTTTGGCATGTTGAAGAGTTCAAATGTATCTATGGGTTAAAATATATGGCCTATGAAAGATTGATGTATTTTTTTTGCATTACTTTTACTTGTACCTTGTGTGAATCTCATATTGAATGGATTCTTGATTCTAGTGCGACTCAACATATGACATCTAATAAAAACATGTTTACTTATTTGTACAAAAATTTCTTACAATCATTTAAATTTAACAAATCATGCTTATACAATGTTGAAGCCATAAGAATTGTTAAAGTTCTTAATGGTAAATTGTATGTTGTCTTACTTGTTCTCAATTTAAAATTGATTTTTCTTTCTATTCTTCAATTATGAAAATAAGACTATAAAATAAATTTATTTAAGACACTTTTGAGGTTAAATTTATCAACCAATATTTTCAAGTAGTTGATACTATTGTTTTACACAATTATAATTTGTTCAAGTTTAGTGGATTCTCTTCTTCCTCCTTTTCTTGAGATTTGCTTACTTTTAATGATGTTAAATAGTGGCATGAAATATTAGGAAAATCAATTACTAAAGTATTTCAGTTATGAGTAAATCTAATATGGTGAAAGGTTCACCTAAAATTCCTCCCATTGTTTCTATTTTTAGTGGTTATAGACTGGTAAAATACATAGAGAATCTTTTTCTAAGAATCATTCTTGGCATGCTAATGAAAAGCTTCATTTAGTTCATAGTGATATCTTATGCCCTATGAAAAATCCTTTTATTAATGGTGAAAATTATTATTTAACTATTTTTAATGATTTCACTAGGTGATTTTGGATTTACTTCTTGAATATCAAAGATCAAACTTTAGACATTATTATTGAGTTACGTACCTTTATTGAAAAAAATCTCATTATTCTTTATGCATTTATGAATTGATAATGAAACCAATATGTTAACAATTATTTTATTTCATACTATAAGCAACATAGTATTAAACATGATAAAATTATTTCTTACACACTTGAGCAAAATGGTGTTGTTGAACATAAATATAAGACTATCACTAAAATGGCAAGGTGTATGTCACATGCTAAACATATGCATTATAAATTTTAGTCTGAACATATATATCGTGATGTCTATTTTATTAATATTACTCTCATTAATTTTGTTTTAAATATTACCCTTAAATAATCTTCGAGTGGTATAAAACCTAATCTTAAGCATTTACATGTTTTTAAGTATGATGCATTTGTTCATATTCCTATAAAAAAATAAAAGAAGAGATATTCTAAAGCACAAAATTTTATCTTTGTTCATTATGATGAATCATCCAAAGCTTATAAGGTGTATGATCCTCAAACTAACAAAATCAACATTAAAAGGGATGTTAGAATTGTCAAAAATAGTGTACTTGAATTTTCTTCCACTTTAAATTCTCTTAATATAATTTATGTTTATTTTCCTTTTGAATCAGGTGATGATCATAATCATGTGGTGCATAAGGATGTTATTCTTAAAATTCTTTATCTTTATTATAATATTTCTCCTCTTAAATCTATGCCTAAGTGGGCCAAGACTACTATAGAAGCTTCTAGAACTGATGTAGATATAAATTATACTTGTAGAACTAGGTAATAATTTTCTAATTATGCTTTGATGTCTAAACTTATGAATAATAATGATCCCAAAACACTAAAAAAAGATCAAGCCCACCATCATTAGGAAAAAAATGCATGATGAATACAATTCGTTTATTTACAATAACACTTGAGACTTAGTCCCCCTTCCTTAAGGATATTTTTTGGTAAGTTGTAAATGGTTGTTTAAAACTAAGTTCAATACTGATAATCAATTTGAAAAATTTAAATCTAGATTAGTTGCTAGAGGTTTTTATCAAATTAAGTGAATTGAATATAATTAAAGTTTTTCACTTTTTGCTAAGATGCCCACAATTAATTTTTTTTAGCTTTAGTTACTCACATGCATTGGTCTATTTATCAAATGGATGTTAATAGTAATTTGTTAAATGGTGATTTGTATTAATAAATTTACATGTCTCAACATCCTGGTTTTATTAAAAAGGCAATGAAAATATTTTTTTTAAGTTAAAGAAAGGTATTTGTGATTTAAAACAATATCTTAGAGAATGGTACTCTAAAACCTTTAAATTTTTCATAGTTCAAGGCTTTACTTGTAATTGTAATGATCTTAATATTTTTGTCAAAAACATTACGAATGGCATAGTTATCACTATTTTTTATGTTGATGACTTAATCAAAATAGATAGTAATATTTTAATGGTTTATTGCACTAAAAATGATTTGAAGAATACCTTTGAAATGATTGATTTGTGTCTATTACATTACTTTTCAAACATTCAAATTTGGTAAAAAAAAGATAGAATTTCTATTTTTCAATCTAAATATGCTTATGACCTATTATCTAATTTTAATATGTTATATTTCAAACATGTTTCTAATTCTTTTTAATTTGATGTCAAATCAATTAATGACATAGAAACTGAAATTATTGATCCAACTCTCTATAGACAATTAGTTGGTAGTTTGAATTATCTTACTCATACTCATCTTAATATTATTTTTTATATTGTATGGGTTTATAGTTTTATATCTAAACCTCAAGCTACTCATTTTCAATCTTCTAAAATAATTCTTCATTATATTAAAAGTAATCTAAATTTTGGCATTGAGTATACCTCAAATGATAATTTCTCTTTGATAACTTATTAAGATTTTGATTGGGATAGTGATCGTAATCATCATAGATTCACAAGTCAATACTATTTTTATTTGGGTTACATCATAATTTCATGGAATAATAAAAATTAGACTAAATTATCTTTATATTCCATAAAATCTAAGTATAAATCCTAAAATAATGCTTCCAAGGAAGCTCTTTGCCTTAGAATACATCTTAAAAATCTAGTCCACCCTCAACCTTCAGCTACTATAATTTTTGGTGATAATCAAAGTGCCATTGACTTATCAAAAAATTTGGTTTTCTATACAAGTTTCAAGCACATTGAAATTCAACATCACTTTCAGTGTAAACATCTTGAATACAATCAAATTATTTTATCTTTCTATCCTACTCAAGAACATATAGTTGATATTTTCACTAAACCATTATGTAAACAAAAAAATTTACTCTTTTGTAATATGTTAGGATTGATGGAAGTTATCATAAAATTAGGGGGAGGTAGTACTATTTACTCCCTTTTTATTTTTTTGTAAATCCATAAATAAAGTTTAAGGAGTGTTATGATTACCCTACTTTTAGGATGATTTATTTTATCCTAACTTCCCCTTATGTATATGTAATTTATATTTTATGTGAATTATAAATTCACATAAATATATTTTATATGAGTTGTGACTCACACATTTCTTCTCCTTTCAGATTTGGAAGTTACTTGCGTAGGTAACCCCTTCTACCACTTGGCAGACACATCCTTGTACTTTATAAGTCACTATGCCACAAGTGGTACACAAAAAAGAGGTTTATAAGGTAATCATGAGATTCTTTGTAACTCTTATTCTTTTCATATTGATCTATAAATGAATCTTTTTTCTCCTTATTTCCTCTCTATAAACTCATATCTCTCTTTCTCTCTCTCTAATTTTCTCTTGCTTATAAATTGTTATTGTGTAAATTTTGGTGACAAGTCTTCTTATAAGATCATGTGAGTTTCTTTTCTAATACATTTGGTTTTCTATTTTAAACTTCTTGTCTCATTTATGTTTTGCACCTTGAGAGATAACATTTATTTTTGATTTATTTATTTCTACACTTTTATTTGTCATTGATAAATTTTCTTAGGATGATCCCTTTAATTGGATAACCTTTGGTGACTAGACACTAGATAAGGATTTGGATACTACTATGAGTGTTATTATCCCTTTATGGTTAGTGGTGTCCATAAGCATAAAAAATAGGTATGGATATGAAAATGATAGTGAAGATGTTGATCAAGTTTTAATATTTAGTTGTATTACAAGAGGTTTGGGTCATCATAATGATATGGATCAGACTAAGAGATAATAATTTAGGTACAATAAAATTGATACTGCTAGCCTTTTGGTCGTAGAGAGGTCTAGAACTAAAGGGTATAGCCACGATTTATATTTGTCAATGTACAAGACTAAGATGTTATAAATATTTAGTTTTTGTATTTACATTCCCCACATAATCTAATAATGCACTATCATGTAATTACCAAGTTAAAGCAAATAAATGCATACCATGGTGTGTATAACACACATTTCATTTTCTTGAGCACACATTGAGTGATTTGCTAGTGTATGACTTATAATCAAGAGCATGTTATGATATAAATCAATGCATATAATCTAAAATTTAAACTAATTTAAATTATTTAAAATAAAGATAATAATAAATTATTAAACCTTTGTGTTGACCATGTTATCTTTTGATGCCTTGACTTTGTAAGTATGCTTATGTATGAAGGAATTGGAGATGGAAAAGGTTATGTCCTAAAATTTGTATATTTTAAGAGGGATATGGAAAGGTGTTATTCCCTAAATTTTATATAAGGATGAGTTGTGACATGACCATTGTGATCATTATATATCAATCACACATCTCAAGTGTGAATATATATAATTTGGTGAGGGTGAGTTATTTAATCAATTCATCCCATAGATTTGAGGATTTAGATGATTTAATAACTTAAATCTATAAATATAGTGAGGTTCAATTATTTAATCACTTCAAAATATAAAATGAAACCATATTTGATACATAAAAGGCTTGATATTATTACATCTTAGTGTAATTCATGCATCTTGGTGAGTAATAAAATTGGTAAGTTTCAAAAAAATTGGTGTAATAAAATGAAATATGCACCTCTAATGTGTATGAACTGAAGTATATGTGGCATAGATCTGAAAAACTCTATTTTCAATCTATATGAAACTAATGAAATGCATATATGTATAAATTGAAGGATATGTGTCATAGATTTGAAAATTCTATTTTAAATCTATGTAAAATCAATGCAATGTATATGATTCTTACCCAAGTGTATATCTAGATCATGAAACAAAATTGAAATTTATGAAATTGTAGAGGCCATTTTATTATGACATGCCTCAACTACAATATATAGATATTAATTAGGTGTATAAGTGTAGAGGTCATGTGTTTAAGACATGCCCCCATTGCAATCTGAAAACTATGAAAATATATGTGTGGAGGTCGTGCCCTTGTGACATGCCCCCATTGCAATCTGGAAAAATATGAAAATGTGTAGGTCATGCCTTCTATAACATTCCCACACTAAAATAACCCCCTTTTAGAGGTGAAGTAAATATAATTTGGTAGGTACCTTACCTAAAAAAGATAATGTAGATTTATAATCTATTTATGAATCATGTAACATATAGGGATAATATGATGAAGTAGATATATCAATTTGGATCATAGTATGTTATCACATTAATTATCATGATGAATGATATATATCATGGTAATATATATAGGGTAAAAAAAATATATCATTAAGAAATCAATCAAACACACAAGATCACTCAAAGTAATACAAAAAGGAATGGTACAATGAGACCTCATATAAGAGGCATGTTTAAAAGACGCACAATCAAAATAAATGACATATTTAAGTCATATCCTCATAGAATGACATATTAAAATGTTAAATCAACAACAAATGAATTTACAATGTGAGTAACTAAAGTATAAACAGCCAACATAAACATATTATACCAATCCCTGAAGTATATGTGTCATAGATATGATAAAATCTATTTTAAATCTATGTAAAATCAATGCAATGTATATGATTATTACCCAAATGTATACCTAAATCATGGAATAGAATTGGAATTTATGCAACTATGGAGGTCATGTTATTATGACATGCTCCAAAAACAATATATAGATAATAAGTATATAAGTGTCGAGGTCATGTGTTTATGACATGCCCCCATTGTAATTTGAAAACTATGAAAATATATAAGTGTGGATGTCATGCTCTTGTGACATGCCCCCATTACAATCTAGATAACTATGAGAATGTGTAGTTCATGCCTTGTATAACATGCCCACACTAAAATAAACCCATTTTGGAGGTGAAGTAAATTTGAATGGGTAGGTATCTTACCTAGAAAGGATAAGGTGGATTTATAATCTATTTATGAATCATGTAACATATAGGGATAATATGATGAAGTAGATATATCAATTTGGATAATAATATGTTATCACATCAATTCCTAAGATGCATGATATATATCATGGTAATCTCTAGAGGGTAAAAAAACAATATCATTAAGAAATCAATCAAACACACAAGATCACTCAAATTAATACAAAAAGGAATGGTCCAAAGAGACCTCATACAAGAGGCATGTTCAAATGAGGCACAATCAAAATAAATGGCATATTTAAATGTCATATCCTCATGGAATGACATATTAAAATGTCAAATCAGAATATAATGAATTGAAAATGTGAATAACTAAAGTATAAGCAACCAACATAAACATATTATACCAATCCATGCATGTATGTGTTAGCAAAAAATTTTATGTAGCATAGCATATCAAGTACACTATGAAGGATACGAGCATGGATATATACATGTGTAAGTTTTATTATATAATCTCAAACATGATAATGCATAAATTATCATAAAATTATATGTACCCTATATCAATCATGATTAAAGAATCAAATGCCTCACTATATGACATGAGTAGAGAAAAGGTCCAACATCTAAAAGTGCATAGACCATGTGTCTAGATATGCTTGTATCAAACTCAATGATGCATAAAACATGTGTATATAGGAATTAAATGATATGATATCTATTAACATAAAAAATAAAACATAGATGGCAAAGATATAGTAAAATATAGGAATGTTGAATACTTTTGTGTTTTTACATTATTTGAATGTTTTGTATTTTTGGCATCCTTGATATTTAGGGTCTTTTTTATGTTAAATTGATAATCACATAAACTATGGACAAATGAAATGTCACTTTTGGGTAGTTTTATGAATTATAATTTTTTTGTATTTTTCCTAAACCTGGAGCATCAATTAAATATTAAAGAAATAATACTAAACAATGATATTAAAGATTGCAATGTTATTATTATTATAATTTCTTCAATACACATTTAATAATGATGAAATTATATATTGAGTAATAAATGTATCACAACCTATCACAATGCTATTTAAATAATAATTAATGATAATAAAAATCATTTATAGCTAGATTACAATAGAAAAATTGTTTTACAACAATAATGGAGTGCAACAATGAACCTATTGTAGATGATTGGTACCCAACAAGGTAGGGCATCTGTTAATGTAGGGTTTTTACTTTCATGGTTTTTCTTACATATTAGTTCTTAGTTTTCTTAAGTACCTTTTGTGTACACTAGGGAGTTTAGTCTCACATGCATGAGGATGTTGATTTGTCTACCTTCTCCCTATAAATGTGCATTTGTAGCTAAGGCTAAGACATAGAAAATAACTTCAGCATTTTATAAGCTTTGAAATAAATAAATAATTTATTTTTTGTGCACAATGATTTTCTAGATTTAATTGTGGTAATGGATTCTTGGAGAGATATTATTTAAAGAGTTTTCCTAACTCTTTTATTGTATCAAATCAATCTCTATCTTCCCTTCCTTAGTATATTTATGTTCCTCCTTTGTTATAGTTTGTGGGTCATATATTTCTCTCCATTTAGATTCCTTATTTATTAAGATCTAAACATTTATAACCCTTATATGTTATATTATTCTATACATCTAGATGGGGTTTTCTGTATTTGAATAGATTTTTTTGATAATTTATAGAAGATCTAGTTTAGAGACATATAAACCAATCTATTGTATTGGTCGTACCACTCCACACAATGATCTATGGAGTGTTTCTTTCTTTATTGGTGTCTTTGCATCAAATCATTTTCTTGGTCATCGCAAGATGCTCACTAACAACTATTTTAAAAAGGCCACTCTTCAGCCTCATCTTAGTTGAGATACAACTTGAAGCCTTCCTCCACTCTTAGATCATTATTTGTCCACCTAGTTCAATCTTTCAATTTTGTCTATATGCATTATCAAATGGATCTAATTCTTTTTTAAATATTCTTTATCGTATGCTTCCACATTATTAGATACATTCAATCTACCTTCAATTTCATTTTGGCCTTATTTTTGATTTATTGTTGATATTGATGCTTGGCATTCACCCCTTAATGTGACCATAGATTCTATTACATCCCACTATATCTATATATGATGTAGGCATCTTCATGGACTTGATAGTGCCATTAACTCTTACATTTATGTAAATGAGATTCTTACTTGGGATAGTGCATTTTTATGAAGATCATAGAATATATCATTTAAGGACCTCACCAATAATTGATATATTTTGGTTCTTCTAAATTGAGTTGCATCCACAAGACATTGTAAAATATCCTATATTCTTGGATTTCTACCATCCACGAACCTGTAGGAGTATTCTATGCCCTACAGCCTAATAATTTTCATTTTTTTACTATAACTCTAAGCATGAATTTTTATTGGGACTCCTTTGTTTGATCTCTAAATTGAGCTCCCTTGTGATAGGCATGGATTCAATAAGGAATTCAAAAAGATTTATCATGACCTAGATAGGTTGAGAGTGAACTGATTCAACATCTAAATCATTATCATTGTCATGGGATATAATTATTCTTGCTCATGGTAATGGGATGTTAATAATAGCACATGTTCAATATTATTTCAAGCCATAATCCTCCCTTATTAAACCACCACTAATGTTTCAAACTCACAACCTTGTGGTTGTCAAAACCACTCACCATCTTAGAGTTTCATTAAAAATAATGATCACAAAAAATTTATTGAGATTGTCTATATAATGGGGGCATTTTGATAGAAAGTGAATCACTTTTTAAAAGTGGGTATTTTTTAATTAAATGTGGGGGTTTTATATTACAGTGTGGTGGACATCACTTTTATGTGGTGATTATTTCCTTTTAGAAGTTATTTAATCCATCTAGGACCCTTTATGTTCTTCAATAAGTGATCATTACTTGATGGGGGCACATATTTTTTATTATTTTTTAAAAATAATATCATCTTTGTAAAAAGATATTGTAAGGAAGATTTTTCTTGCATTGTCACATTCATCCTTCTTTTGTTTATCAAATATAGAGGGTAAGGGTTAGTTTTGTAGGCATCCAAACCCCTTCATAAGCAAACAAACCCTTCTTCTTTCTCTTTGTTTATTTTTTTGCACTTATGCTCTTTTTGAATGTATTTTTAGTGGTAACCGATGTCCATTCTTGGGGGCATTTTTAATTCAAAATTGGGTGTTTTTTGTCCATTCCAAAGGATACGTAAGCTTCAAATTATGTTTGGCATTCAGAGTGTTTCCCCTAAGTCCATCCTATATCATGATAGGGAACGCACTCAAAACTTTGCCCTTAGACCCCATAATAGGTGTTATCCCTTGAACCTAATATGGGCTACCACCCCCAAACACTTGCACCTATCCACTTATTTATTACTTATAGTGTACTTTATTTAGTTTTTCGAAGATGAGAGACTAAAGTCTAACTAGATAGGTGGTTAGATCCCCTCATGAAAAAACCTTATTACACTCGTGTTTAGTGTATTTGTACCTTTGTAGACACATTTTTAATAGAGCCCAATGTCACACATTTTTAACAGAGCCCAATGTCTCACATTTTTTAGTACCTATTTTTTGCATCTTGTGTTTTTTAGTAGTCTATTTTTTTCTTTTGGGCCTAGATTGTACTTGCAGATGCTTTTTCTATGGACCCTAACATCTTACAAGTTGTCAATTTTTTGGATGTTGATTATTTTGGGCATGTTCTCTTCATTCATCATGGGTTTTTTCCATTCACCACACTCCTTATTTATCTCACAAAATGATATGTTTTGAGATCCATACTTATTCCTAACAATCTTATAGGTTGTGCCTCATACTAGTTTTATGCACAGTTTTGGTTTGTGCACTGTCTACGTTGACACACTTGTAGTTTGTGCCATGTCTCCTTCATGGCCCTTTTCTTAGTTCCTTACCTTCTTCTGTGGAATCACGTTCACCTTCACTCAATATTGACAAATGTGATATTATAGTTATTAAACATGATTAATATGACACAAATTTGGAAGTTACCTCACATTTTACTATTGTCAAAAAATTTCACCTATTCTTATGCATACATCTTCACCCAACATTCCTATTTATTTCGTATGAATTTTATATCACTTGTGGTAATGCCATAACTCTTTATGCATATTTTAATATCATGGTTCATGTATTATTTAGCTTCCTTGTGAACTTTTTGTTCCCTTTTTTTACAACTCCCATGATTTTTGATGACTTCTTTGACAACTCAGTAATCTCCTCATTTGGATCTATTCTGATGTATATAATGCCTTCCTTATTTTCATTTGGTGTTTTTCAGATATATTTTACTCTCACTAAATTATATAGTGTCATGTGGGGTTTTATTTTATAGCCTAGTGTACCTTCATGTGAGTGTACCTTAGTTCATGCACCCTTTACTATTTTAGTTACCAATCTCACCCTTCACTACTAGGGTCATCGTAGAGTGATTTTATTTGTATATTTGATTCCTTTTTAGTAGATTATAGTCTAATATAGCTTAAAGTATATTTATTATAGTGAATCCTAGTTTCATATTATCTTTTTTGATATTTTAACAGTCTCCTTAAGCTTGGTTTAGAGTTATTTTGGTGCACACAATATCATCATGTCAGTATTTGAGGAGTCAATGCAGCCAACTCAGATAGATTTTTTATCCACTCAACCCATTTAACATTATGGGGGGTGTGTGTTGATAGGCATTTTTTTGGGGTGTTGAGTGTCCCTTACACTTACATCAATGATGGTTCTTTAACCCATTTAGTATAATATTTAACTACACATTCCTACTTTTTGCTCATTAATTATTTTGAGCTCCTTGTTTAGCAATTATCTATTTTTTTACTTGCACATTTTTATTTCTTTATAGATTTCTCTTTTATACATGGGTATCTTATTTAGGAACTTTATTTGTCAAAACCAATCTAAGGATTATTATTTGTTGCATTAGTGTTATTGGTGAGTTTTTTTAGTGACACCAGTGTGGGGTCCCCACCAGTATTTTTGATTATTTTTCATCATTTTTAGACAACTTGTTTAGATACATTCATTGAAATATTCTCCCAGTTCAACATTGAGGGAGGGAGTTTTGGTAATGCTTCCTCAAGTTCATTCTTCTACCTAGTATTTGGAGAGCAATGTTCATGTTTAATGATCCTAGTATTCAACATTGATTCCAACTTCAACTTGGTGGTTACAATGAATCAACATCCATTTAATCTATTAATATAGATTACCATCCATATGTAGACTTGGCTTTAGACTACATATCTTTTTATTCATGGGTGCCTCATCAAGCATTTTTTTGGGACCCATTTCATCTACGCACATAATCTATGCTTAAGGGGGGTGGAGGGCAGGGGGATCTAGTATAGGCTTATTCCTTTCATACTTTTATACACATTCATTTTTAGATTGTTTATGCTCCTTTTGTGTACATTGGGGATTTTAGTTCCACATACACGAGGATATTTATTTGTCTACCTTCCTCTTATAAATATGCCTTTGTACCTAAGGGATAGACATGGAGATCAACTTCAACATTATATAAGCTTTGTAATAAATACAAAATTTGTGTTTTATGTATACTGATTTCATGGACTCAGTTATGGTAATGGTTTCTAGATGAGATCTGGGTTGAAGATTTTTTATAACTATTTAAGTGTCACTCTCCCAAGTGGGAAATTTCCCTAAAACCCCTTGAAACCCTTACAAATCCCTACATAATTATTGTTAGGACATCAATATATTTCCCTAAATTATATGACATCATCTCTAAGGTATGATATCCCCTGAATAAAAATCAACATTGAGATATGTATCTGATAATCCCTTAAAAATTATGGAAATTGATACAACCTCCAACCAACTAAAAATTGAAATTAAACTCAATTTATCAGCATAATGAGGATCCTTTTATGGAATCAAGTCAATGTGTAAGATGGTTTTTAATGGTGCAAAAAATTAAATTTATGTAATAGTCTATCCATAAATGAAATTCAAATTTATTCAAGCCATTTTTATGTTAAATATATAACCATTATTGGATTTCATTATTTTAAACAATAAATGCAAGGTTTCCTATAACCACAAAGAGTTAAGCCAAATCAATACAATAATAGTAATGTAAAAGAGTAAAATAAATATTTTCAAATAAATAACTCATTCAATTTATCCATTATCCATGAGTATGTATTAGGATTGGTTTAGAATCAACTATAGAGAGGGATAACATCTTCTAGGTGCTTTATCTGTAAGCAAAAACAAAAATTCTCCTACACACCTCCCCACTGGGAGTGGCCCATCCCTTCATGAAGAGGTATATAATGACAATGAAAGTAATCAAAACCATACGAGAATTAAATTTGAAATTATGATCACTATTATATGCAGTCAATCAAATAAACTCTAGGTACACCTCTATCTATTATTATGACCTCAAGCAAGCACATAAATTAGAAGGTATTTTAGATTGACAATATATACATCTATAACATTACTTTGGATTAAGAATTTTTATAGTATTTTAATATTTATGAAATTTGGGTCATAGTCTAGGTTATCAATACTCTCTACTATAACACATCTTCATTACTTATTCAACTTGTTAACTAATGTATAATGACAATAATTGGGATTATTATCCTTCAATTGTCACTCCCTGACAAGGTGCAAAGACTGTACATGGTGTAGACACTTCATTTTCACCATGTCTATGTTCAAAATTTAATAAAAATGATTTTATGTCATCACATGCAAATTTAACCATAAATCACTAGATTGACACAACTTTTCTATTCGCTTGACATGCACATTCTAAATCACATTAGTACATCCCTAGTTATGGGTAATACACCATTTCACATCACCTATTTCTTCCACAAATTGAATCAATGCTTTTTAATGGTAATTATTAGGTCATTTAAACAAGATATTAATTGGATAAATGATAATTGAAATACTATATTCTTATAATGGTTAGTTACTTGATTGATTAAATAACCTAAACATTCTCTAATGTAAAATACCATGAGTTTTTAAAAACTTATGTTTTCAAAATTCAAAATTAGTTGTTATTGCCTCATCTTGGTGACATCATAGGGGAAATTAAATGGGAAAGGAGAGGAGTGGAAACATTTTCTTACACTCTCTTACACTTTGTTATATATTCTTCCTTCTTACACACTCCAAAAGAGGTCGTAATTGCACTTTCCTTCCAAAATCTCTTCCACACTGCAATTTTCCTTATATGGACCCTCTTACATTTCCAACCTCCAACATTGATGAAGGTAAGGGACCATTCCTATCCCTCTATTTGAATATCAATATGGATGGTCCTCACCAATTCAACAAATCTATAAATTGAATATCCTCTCTCTATTGTAGATAACCTTCTTGAACCTAAACTTAGTCTACCAAAATACTTAAGGAGCTTCAAAATGGTCAAGCCAATTCTCAAGCCAAATCAGGTATAGACAAGGGGAGATGTTTCCTTCATGTGGATTAGACATCACTAAAGACCTATAGATATAATCTAACTGTATACCTAATAAAATCAACAAGTAAATAAGTTACTTTAAGGAAGCTATAAAATTTTTGTGTTTTGTATTCTATTTGATTCATATTTTGTTTGGTCTTGCTCAAACATAGTGAATAGGCTTAGGGTGTTTGTTTCATTCAATAATTTTCAATGTGTATTCATTAATGGTCAAACTAACTCTATTTATTATCATTTTAAATTCTTCAATTATGTTAAACTGGTCTTGGAAGTTGACATATCACTAAAAAGGCCTAGTGAGAAAGATTGTGAGGAAAATAGGCAGAAGTGGGAATGAGATTAGGGATGGATAAAATTTCATAGGTTTTTTATTAAATAATTTTAACACATATCCATATTGTATATAATATTTTGAGATTCTTATATATGCACAAAAATTTGTTCTCAAATTGACCTGTCTAACACAGTGAGGTCTATGTATAAAGAATATATGAGATTGGTCTATAAGACCAATATTGATATTATAAATTATAATATTTTAATTTTAATATATTATATTATGTTTAATGATCATATAATACAATTTTAAGTTCATGATAGTAAATCTACAGATCTTCTAAGTCATTGTTTCCATGACTGTGTTTTGGAGCATTTAGGCAGTTTTGCATGATAGTGAGATTGATGTTCCTGAGTCATTATGCCTATAATTTAAGAATATAATTCACATTAATTATTTTTATAGGTATCATAAGTTAATTTTAATTTATTTTTATTAAATATAAACTCCTATGAATGTTTGAAAACTTAAAGGTTCTTGACTAGTTTTTTAGGCATATTTGGAGTTCTGAGTGAGCATATAGAAGTGGTTAGTTTGAGGTGTTTTTCCATATTTAGTGAAATATAATTAACATGGTGATTAAAATTATTTAATTTATATTATATAAATATTATTTTATTTTATTTTATTTTATCATCAAATTAGTTGTGTGCTTCAATTTTGGTTACCAGACTTTTGAGTAGTAAGTAGGCCTAATTGTGTAGTTTAACGAGTGAAATGAGCTAAATGGTGTTTACAAAATAATGTGAGTTTATAATGGGTATAATTAAAGTTTTTTAAAAAAAATTAATCAATTTATGAATTATAAATATTTTCTAATGTGATCAATATGAAACATGTGCTTCGAGAAGGCCTAAATGCATTAGGTCTCCTTTAGGCCTAATGGTGTTTTTGGTTCTTATGAGTGATGACTGACCTATTTAATAGTTTTTTTTTAAATTAAACATGTTTTTTGATATATTAAAATGGTTATCGAATTATGGATAGGTTTTTTCTGAAAAATATTGGTGAGAGAAAAATTCAAGTATAAGAAGAAGGTCTAATAGACCTAATTTGACTAGTTAGAATATTGAAGGGGGAAATGAATGAAATAAAAATTTGGAAACTAGAAAGAGGGTTTTAATACCATTATATAGGTGTTTTTAATATTTATTGAAGCTATAATATTGATTATATATATAATTATCAAGGTTATATGACCTAAATTTGCCAAGAAGTGGGCTAGTTGAGTGAAGAGGTGTAATAATCTATTTGAGAGAGATATAAGAGTGTGAAGAGAAAAAGAAGGTGATAATATTTATTTGAATTATAAATAGGTGTCCAAAGGTGATAAAATTTTTTATTTATTTTATTTTTTGTTTATTTACCTAGGGGGTTTGTGCCTCCTTTCAATTTGGTGCTTGTTAAAGGACTAGTTGAGTTAGTGCTTGACTAGTAATGGGTTGGTGCTCCTTGTGGTGTTGGTGCCTCACTAAATCTTGATTAATTTATTATATGATTGTATTCCAAGATGTTTTTAAATATATTTTATAAAAATTTATGGTTTCCCACATATCTCTTTTGTTCATATGTTATATGATTATGTGGATGCTTATTTATGCATTAGTTGATGTATGTGTTTGAATAAATGCTTCATGAATTATAAGTGAAATTAAATGATTGTTTAAAGGGTATTGATTCACCCCAAATACTATTAAATATAATTAAAATAATTGGTATAAAATTAGGTCATTTTAAGTAGGCCTTATATCCTAAAATATATCTTAAGCAAGCGAAGATGCTAGTCAAGCACAAGGTGGTTTCTCTACAAGCAAGGATACATTGTTCAATGGATCTAATTATGTTTTTTGGAGTGTCAAGATGAGAACATATTTTATATCTCAAGTTCATGATTTTTGAAAATTATTTTTGGATGGATATAATGTACCTTTTATTCCCCTACATATGCATCAAGTTATAATGATAGTGAAATCAATTCAAAGGAAATGAACAATATTCTTTATGGCCTATCAAAGGTAGAACTTATGAAGGTGATGCACTATATGTCTACCAAAGAGATGTGGGATAAGTTGAATACTATCTATTATGGAGACTCCAAGATCAATTTGGATAAATTTAAAATCCATATAAGATCATTTGAAAGCCTAAGGATGAATGAAGATGAGACCATTATAGCTTATTATTGAGGGTTGATAAAGTGATCAACATCATAAGAGGCCTAGGTGAAGAATTGAAATAGTCTACTATTGTTTAAAAGTTATTGATATTTCTAACTCCTGAGTTTGATTCTAAAGTATATTTTGTTGAATAGATGAAATATCTACACAAGCTAGAGATGGATGGACTTCATGACACCCTAACAACCTATAAGATGATGACAAGTGAAGGAAGCTACATTAAAGGTAGCAAAGAAGTCAAAATAGAATAATAACAAGGTAATAAATTCAATGATAATTATGATTTTGATATTGATGATGATGAGTTGATAGCTATGTTTGTAAGAAAGTTAAAAATTGGTTTAGGTAAATACAAGGGTAAACTACCCTTCAAGTGTTTTAATTATGGAGAAATTGGAGAATTTTTTAACAAGTGCCCTCATAAGCATAAGACAAAGGATGATTAAGGTCATGATGATGACAATAAGTTATATAGGTTTTATAAGCGAAAGAAAAGTTTCATAAAGTATGATGATAAAAAAAAGTCTTTCAAGAACAAAAGTATATTTTACACCAAGGAAGATTACAACTCATCTGATGAGAGTGATAAAAGTGATTATGAGAGTGGCCATGAAGGTGATGGTCCTAATGTCAATAAAGTTCTATTCATTATTGACAAAGTAATATGTTCAAATCAAGAAGAGTGCATATGGTTTGGAGGTAATGTTGGTGATTTAGATGAAGAAGGAGATGAGGTGGACTTTGAGGCTGAGTTGATGAATGTTTTATAAGAACTAAAGATGGTGATTACAAATAATAAGGTGATTAGGTCTCTTATCAAAAATTATGAGGAGCAAATCAGTTTGTTTTAAGATATATTGAGAAACAACTCCAAGGAACAATAAGAAATAATCAAATAGGTGGAGACTAAAATTGAGATCATGACTACAATATTAAAGGTTTAAGAAGAAGAATGTGCCATGCATGTGATTGAAATATATTCCTTGAGAGTTGTGTTAGATCAAGCATCAATTAAGGTAAATTCCTTTATGAAGTTTGAAAATAATACCAATGATAAAGACAATCTACTAAGTAGTCAAAAGACTGTTAATGACAAAATAGGTCTTGGTTTCAAAGGAGACAAAAAGAAGAACACTAATGTGATCAAGGAGAATCAGACCTTAAAGGTTAGTAGTCAATCAAGGAATGATGTTACTAATATAATGAATACTAATCCTATCTAGCATCCTAATACTATAATTTATGTTAATCCTTTCAATGGTTATTTTTATTGACATAACCAATTTGGTCATAGAGCAAAGTATTGTAGAAGACCCTCTAAGAATGAATATGCATGGAACTATGAGGAGAATCATTAGTCAAGAGGTATGAGTAATTATGTGTTTACAGCAAGAGGGACAATGTGTTTTAATTGTCAAAAGGTTGCTCATATTTCAAAGTTTGTAAGCATGTATTCTCAAGTCAAAATAAGAATATTGAGGCCTCTAGAGTGCAAAAAATAATATAAGATAGTGAATGGAGACCAAAGGTAGATAAGGTGAATAATTATCAATATGAAAGTCTAGGTGGACTATTTTCCATGGTGGAATATAGTTTAGATGTAAAGGAGTGCCAACAATTCTCCCTATTAGCTCAAGTTATGGATGAAGGAGTCACGACAAGTAGACCAAGACAAAATTTTAGTCAAATGGAGATTGAAGAGGTCAAGCCAAAGAGGCTATTCAAGCCTAAGATGATCATAAAGAAAGTTCAGTCTAGTGAGGACATGGAGATTTTGAAATCTCCTAATTTTATGTTGTTTTAGTACCCTAGATAAGAGGTGACTCCATTAGGCTTCATGAAAGCACTCAACTAGGGAGTAGAAGCATGAAGGATGATTGGTTTTATGGGGATCTTTGTATTATTTATTTTAGATCCAAAGTTCAATCAATAGTCTATTGGAGGTGTGATTGCAAGAGATGGGTTATAAAACATTTATATGATGACTTGATCAAACCAAAACACATTCATAATAGTGGCTAAATACCTTATGGAGATAAGGGGAGACAATAATTTTCCAAGAATAGGTGTTTTTTCCAAGAAGATCTCTTGTAGTCATAATTAAATTCAAGTTATGGATTGATTTTCAAGATTAATACATTCATGAATTCAATCGATTATGAGCCTGATCTGTGTTGAGTTATTAATAAAGATAAAAATAATGGTCTTGTTTGGAGAGAAAAGGTACATTATTATAGGTATAAGGATCAAATAGTTGTTAAGATTTGACCCTTTTTCATTAATGTCAAAGGGGGAGAAAATTTCTAGTTTGGGAGAAAGCTTAATTTGAGGATATCTAACTTGGGGAGATGAGAATGATCAGCTTTGTTTAAGTATTTTTCATCAATAAAAAAGGGGTAGATTATTGAGGTATGTTATTTTTTTTGGTATTATGGAATAAATTTTTTCATTGATGTCATGGTCAAGATGTATTTCATTAATCTCAAAGTCAAAGTTGGTGGCATGCATGGTGAGTGGTATGTGACAAGCAGTTTTATGATGAGAGAGAATTTGAAGGCAACCTATTGTCTTTATATTGAGATATAATTTGAAGGAAACCTATTGTCTCTCTATTGAGATAAAATTTTAAGGCAATATTGAAACATTTTTAAGGTTGATGGCATGTCAAGGTCAAGATCAAGATATAAGGTAAGCATAGTTTTGAGCACTAGTCTTAAGGAGCATTGTCATATCATGAGGATGTGTATGAAGATGGTGGTCTAGAAACATGGATACACAATAGTATGAGTGGATGTTCAAGGATGAATAATCATGCATATTAAGTGTGGAAAACTTAGGAAAGGATCAATATAAAACTATAGGGGTAAGGTTTTAAGCCGAAGCATACAACCAGACTAGTCCTAGACCTTGCCTAACCTAATAAGGTACCATGAAATGTTGTCAAGACTTATGAAGGAAATAAATTAGTGGTAGAGAATGTGATAATATGTTTGACACTATGTAAACATTTTTTTAAGATATATAATCCTTTAGAGGAGATGTCAAGGCCAGTTCATGGCTTATTCATTTGCATGAAAAGACCTAGTGAGAAGGCATAGGCTTGGCAGCATGATGAGGTGAGAAGTTTGAGGTTTGTTAAAATAATATTGGTATCATGTGATCATGTTATGAGTTTTAATGAAATGATAATTAATTTTTGAGAGTAGTGTAATTGGTTTCATGGTATGTTCAATGTCTAAGTGTGACTGGAAGTTCAAGACCAAATGTGCAAAAAGACCTAATGTGGTCTAATCAGGGGTCAAGTTTAGTTTCTAATGTGATAAATATCATGAGAGAATTTTTATAGGTTTTAAATATTTCTTCAAGTGTTTTGACCAATTCTAAGGTCAAATTATGAAGGAAAAAGTATGAAATGTGGTTTTGAGGTTTTCTATGTGAATAAGATGAGGTATTATAGACCTGAGAAGGATATTCTTATGATTATTGGCACATGAAACTTTTGAATAAGAACCTAATAAGTTCATGTAAGTTTGGGAAGGATCCTAACTCAAATTTTCAAGCATTAGTTTCTAGATTAAGGGCCCAATCTTTATGAATGATCGTAAAGACTTTAAGGTAGTCTTAACCCTATCTAAAACACTAATAATGACCTGATATGGAAGATATTGATATAAATGGATCACAATGAAATGTATTGAATATTTTAATTAGTTTATAATTTATATGAATCTCATAGGTACCTCTAGGTGTCATTGGTATGTCAGAAGAGTGAGCGGAAACTATAGGAAAACCCTTATTTCTCAAATTTTTAATGTAGCAAGCATAGTTGACCAGGTCAACGCATGAAAATTATTGCAGGATGATATGTGAGAATTTTTTTTGTACATGTAAGTTTTTATCAGTTTATTTACTTCAAATATGCTAAATCAGTCATGGAAGTTGACATATCGCTAAAAAGGCCTAGTGAGAAACACAGTGACGAAAATAGGCAAAAGTGGGAATGAGATTAGGGATGTGTTATCATGGATTAGGGATGAATCCAATTTCATAGGTTTGTTATTAAATACTTGTAACATATATAAATATTTTAAATAATATTTTGAGATACTTATATATATTTAAAAATTTATTATCAAATTGACCTATCTAACATAGTGAGGTCTGTATAGAGTGAAGATATGAGATTAGTCTATAAGACCAATATTGATATTAGACCTTATAATATATTCATTTAAATATGTAATAAGGATTATTAAGGATCATATTAACCTATTTTAATATCATTATAGTAATTCTACATGTGTTCTAAGTCATTGTTTCCATGACTATGTTTTGGAGCATTTAGGTAATTTTCAATATGTAGTGAGATTAATGTTCCTAGGTCATTATGCCTAGAATTGAAGAACATAATAAAAATTAAATTTTTATATATGTATCATAGGTTAATTTTAATTTATTTTTATTTATTATAAACTCCTATGAAGGTGTGAAAATTCAAATGTTCTTGACTATTTTTTGAGGCCTATTTGCAGTTTTGAGTGAGCATATGGAAGTGGTCAGTTTGAGGTCTTTTGTCCTATTTGTTGAAACCTAATAAACATGGTGATTACCATGAGATAATATATATTATATAAATATTATTTAATGGTATTTTTTTTTGATAAAATTATATTTTTACTTGAGTTTTTTTTGGTATACTCTTTGGTAGTAAGTAGGCTTAATTGTGAGTAGGCCTAATGGTTTGGTTCAAGAAGTGAAATGAGATAAATGGTTTTGTGGAAATAAGGTGAGTTTATAAGGGGTATAATTAAAGAATGTGTGGAATTTTTTAATACATTTATGGATTCTCAATATGTTCCAAGGTGTTCAAGGTGAAACATGTGCTTTGAGAAGGCCTAATTGCATTAGGTCTCTTTTAGGCCTAATGTTGTTTTTGGTCCTTATGAGTAGTGACCAACCTATGTAGTGGTTATTTCTATTATTACAAATGTTTTTTTATATATTTAAATGGTTATATAATTATGGATAATTTTTTATATGACCAATGTTGGTGAGATCAAGAGTCAAGTATAAGAAGAAGGTATAATAAGCCTAGTTTGACTAGTTAGAATATTGAGGGGAAAAACAAAAGAAATAGATGTTGGAAAACTAGGTAGAGAGTTTGAATACCATAAGATATGTGTTTTTAATATTTAATGAAGTTATAATAGTGATTATACATATTATGAACAAGGTTATATGACCTAAATCTTCTCGGAAAAGGGTTAGTTAAGTGAAGAGGCCTAATAGACTATTTGAGAGAGATAGAAGACTGTGAAGAGAAAAATAAGGTGATCATCATAAATTGAGTGAGAAATAAGTGTGAAAATGTGATCAGATGTTATATGTATCTTATTTTATGTTTATTTACTTAGGGTTTTGGTTCCTATTTATAAGTTGGTACTTGACTAGTAAGGGATTGGTGCTCCTTATGGGGTTGGTGCCTCACTAAATATTGATTCATTGATTATAAGACTATAGTCCAAGATATTTTTCAATGGTTTTTTTCCATATTAAGGTTTTCTCACATATCTCTTGTGTTCATATGTTATATGCTCATGTGGATGCTTGTTTATGCATTGGTTGATGTATGTGTCTGAATGAATGCTTCATGAATGGTAACTAAAATTGAATGATTATTTTAAGGTCAATAATTCAACCTCCCATATTAGTATTTTTACTTACAACATCCATGTAATTTATCAAAATAATTAATTGGTAATAATATTATATTAAATAACATAGGTAATAAGTAAGATATCAATGTGTAAGTGAGTGTTCGTAATGTCTCCTTTTTTCCAAAAGTTACATTTCAAGAATACCAGTAGCCTATTTTATTCCCATGGGCTATTTTGGGTGTTGTAATGGATTTTTATTTTTGGATCACTATTCATAGTAATATGGCATACTTTTGAGGTGGCATAGTGATGAGGTATCTTGGGGGGGTGTAGCTTGGCTCACATAGGATTTTTTAATTTTTAAAATTAGAGGAAATAGAAGTAGGGAAAAAATTTCCACTTGGCCATGTTAAATGTATAATTAAGATCATGTGAAGAGATAAAGTGATTGAGGATCACATGGGGGCACATGGGAAAATACTAAATCAAGAAGATCCCTTGTACATGTGAGCGATAAACCCCTTACATATGTGAGAGACAAATTAATTGAGAATCACATGGGGGCACATGGGAAATTCAAAAGAAGATATACTTACACATGTGAGAGACCAAATGCACTATTGATGAATATTTCAACCACTATAACATGGTGTATTTCTTTGTTTCTATTTTAAGTTTCCATCTTACCTTTCTTCTTGTAATTTCTATATATAAAGAGATCCTCCATTGTAAATCATATGGTTGAATATTTTGTCAACCCCCTTTGTAAGGTTTGAACTTGTGTTCATTCTTTCTCCTCTTCTTTGGATGAAAACCCAATAGAGTTATAAACCTCTAAGGATCGAAACCCTCTTAGGTTTATTAGTTTTGGTGCTGCAAGATTGCTCCCTAGTTGGTTAAGGTAATTCCATCTAAGAATTACAATTGTGCTTTAGATTTGTGATCACGTTGTGATCATATTTTGTAAGTGTGTTTTAGTTCATAATATAAGAGTGTTGTATTTAGTTTGTATCTCATCTGTAATTGCACAATATTATATTTGAGTCCATTTCTATTACTATGAGTTCAGATTATGTTAGTTTGAGTGTTTTTAGTAAATATCTCAATCAAGGATATTTCAATGGTATCAAATATATGTATCTAGCCAACCTATGTATATTTGTGTTTGTAATTTTATGTTGATATAGTTGTAAGGATCATGGAATGGAGGTATCTTCCAAAATATTTTCCCATAAAATAAGAGGTGTTGAGGCAAAGATGGATTGATAAAATTTTGAATAGAATCTTTGAAATTAATAAATGATAGCATTAACTCATCGATAAGATACTTCACAAGATGGACACATAAGAATTATAAGTGAGTGCATAGGTATCCACCATCAAATAGGAAGATCTAGTTCTACCCAAATTTGATGAAGATAGTGGAGAAGTGGATGTTGAAAAATTATAAATTTTGGAGAAATTATTTATTCCATTTGAAGAGAAACATGGGCATTCTCTTGATTTACCAATGAATGAGGAAATCATGGAAGTAGAGTTACCATCACTAGACATGAAGGTTATGCATGCAAGTACACATAAGTAGATTGATATGATAATAATGATGAAATAGTTGGTTGAGGATGATATCTAAACATTGGGTGAGTGTCTTCCAGTGTATATGGAAGAAGGTGATAGCACATGGGAATAATTTTGTTCTCAAGGTGAAGAGAATTATAATAATTCAAAAATTGGTTATGTTCTTCTAGGTACTTCTAGAAACTCTAGAATCTCTTCAATTTATATCAATATGAATATTAGAGTAGTGAAATAGAATCAAAAGTGGATTGAAGAAGAGTTGTTATAAAGGCAAGCATTTTATAGTGTAGACATGAGCCTTATTGTTTAATAAGTATAACCTTTTTGATATTCACACTTGGATGAGTAACATTCCAACTAGTTTAAGATCCAGGTATTTGGACTCTTAGAGTTAATTTAGTTTCTTAAGGACAAGCAATCTTTGCAAAGGGAGGATTTTTAATGTCCCCCTTCTCCCAAAAGTAACCTATTTTATTTTTATAGGTTATTTTGGGTGTTGTAAGGGATTTTTAGTTTGGGATAACTATTTACCAAGTACTATTCATGGATCACTATTCATGTATCACTATTCATGGTGACATGGAAAAGTTTTGAGGTGGAATAGTGATGATGTGTCTTAGCGGATATGGATTGGCTCACATAGGAGTTTTTAATTTTTGAAAATAGAGGAAATAAAATTGGGGAGCAATTTTCTACTTTTTCATGTGAAAGGAATAATTAAGAGCATGTGAAAGGAATAATTAAGAGTATGTGAAGAGACAAAGTTATTGAGGATCACATGGATGCACAGGGTAAAATTCAAAATCAAATCAAGTAGATCCCTTACACATGTGAGAGAGATACCCAGTGCACATGTGAGAGACAAATTGATTGATAATCACATAGGGGCACATGGGAAAAGTTAAAAGAAGATCTATTACATAGGTAAGACAAAATGCACTATTGATGAATAGTGTAACCATTATAGCATGGTGCATTTCTTTGCTTCTACTCTAAGTTTCCATCTTCTCCTCTATTCTTATAATTTATATAAATAAAGAACTCCTTTGTAAATCATATTCTTGAATATTTTTTAAACCCTCTTTGTAAGGTTTGAACTTGTGTTTATTATTTCTCCTCTTCTTTGGATGAAAACCCAAATAAAGTAATAAATCTCTAAGGATAGAAATCCTCATAGTTTTACTAGTTTAGATGTTACAAGATTGTTCCCTAGCTAGTTAAGTTAATTCCATCCAAGAATTATAGTTGTGCTTCAAATTTGTAATCACATTATGCTCATATTTTGTAAGTGTGTTTTAGTTCATAATATAAGAGTGGGTTGTATTTAATTTTGTATCTTTTGTGTAACTCTAAAATATTATATTTGAGGCCATTTGCATTAATCTCAGTTTTGATTATGTTAGTTTTAGTGTTTTTAGAAAATATCCCAATCAAGGATATTTCAGTGTGTAGCCTAAATTTTAAATTCACCTTATACTACTATTTTTTAGTAATAAAAACCCAAAAACTAAACAACATCAAAAAGAGAGGATAGTGAGATGATCAGATAGAAACAATGAGCATTCTTACCATAATTTTACCTATCATATCTCCTTTCCAAGATTTCCAAATGAATTTTTGATGCAAAATAGTTGGATGTTGGATTACTTGTCTATGCTTGATAATGGCTTACAATGGACTTTGGAATTGATAATGGTTCTTGATGGATGAAAGAAAGATGGCGATAGATAGAAATATTGATTCTAAGTTTCCATGTTGGTTTCATGGAGGGAGTTGTCATAGTTATATAGGAAATGGATGGAATAATTAATGGGTCAAATTTAATTTTGAGCCATTGAGATCAATGGTTAGGCTTTTTCCAAGGAGTTGTAAATTCCTTTGAAATATCTAGAAAGGATAATTCTAGAGGAAAATGGGATAAAATGATAGAAATTTATAGAATTTTCCAAATCTATAAATATCTATTAGGGTTTAAGAGCTTAAGAATATCTAGTTAGTAGGGTGGTAGAAGGGTAGGTAGAATAAATTACATTTTTAAATTGGTAAGTTGCTTAGGAAGTAGGTTAGTAGGTAAATGAGTTTTGTTAATGGATTAATGAATGGGATTAATTGATTATGGGATGGAATAAGGTTTTAATTATGTAGGAAATAGGGAATATAATATTAGTTAATTAGTTAGGGAATATCATTATAGGTTAAATTAGTAAAATTAGTTTAATTATCAGGGTAAGCAGATTTAGGTGCATAAATTTTGACCCTCTTTGAAAGGGCATTGTGAGTGGATAGTATGGAAGGATTAATGGTATTTCAAAGAAAATACATAATCATATGATGTTAGTAGGTATGATTCTCCCTTGAGGGAGCATGTGGGGAGAACTAACCTAGATGGTCACTCGAACAAAAGTATTGAGGTTGGTATAAGATTAGGATGATAAAATAAGGTTGGGATGCCCCAAGTAATGATATAACTATGGTTGAGATGCCTTAAGAGATAAGGGGATAAATTGGCTCAGTTGTGAGATGGGTTTTAGATAAATGACCAATGTCTATAAAGGAATTATATTGATAAGACTAAATTCTTGAGACAAATATATTGTTTGAGAAATAAAAATATGAAATAAAGATAAGCCAGAGATAAGTCCCATAGCAAATTCATATGCTAGGGAGGGATTGAAGAATGATAATGGAGATAAAATATATTGATTAATTATAGGGAGAATATTTATGTAGCTTTAAATGATGCATGATTATGGAGTGATTAGTTTGGGGATAAGACAAGGATAAGGGGTTAATGGTGGCTGAGTTATCCCTAGGCACAAAATCATTACTAGGTGTTGCCTACATAGTCTTAGGAGACTTTAGGCCAATGTAGTTCGAACTCGAGATTAGGGTGGACAATAGGGAAATGAAAAAACTATGCCCTAGATGACTTAGGAATGATAGTGAATGATTGATTGGAATATTGGATGGATGTAATAGGATTTGGATGTGACAAAGTCATTAGAAAAGGATTGCTAAGGGTTAAGGGGGGGTAAAAAAGAGGGGGTCCAATAGGACAAAATAGTAAAAAGGGATTCATATGAACCTTTTACCTTGGTGAAAAATTGACTCTAAATTAGAAACATGGATCAGATTCCCTGAGCTTCCCATCATAGTGAGAGAGTTTGAGAATTATAGAGACTCATAGAGGCTAGACCACAGGTGAGTAATGAACCTTTTCCTTGTGTTTTTGTCAAATTTTTGTTGAAATTTTAGATGTTTTGGCATGAAGTTAGGTTATCAATGTTGAAGGTGAAATACCATGATTGAGGGTAATGCCCTTAGTCATGATATTATAATCATGATGTGCATTTTTACATGGGTAATGATGGTATTGCATTACTGTAAGACTAAAGTTGCATTCAAACTAGCAACAACATCTAGTTCTAAAGCTAGCAAAAGGATTAGGGATTTGATGGGTGCCTAGGTTCAAACTAGCAAGATGATGGTTGAATGGGTGCTAGTTATGATTAGGCAAGATAGAGACTAAATCGATGATGATTAGATGCTATATTGAAAGTGATAATATGCTATTAGGATACCTAATAGGTATGAGATCTAAAAAAATAATGAGTGATAGTGAACTAAGATGATAAGATTATATGGATGGTAACAAGAGGACTAGCTCATGCCTTAGACTAACTTGCTCAAGATGGGATGGGATGGGATTATGTGATGATTAAGAATATATTAGTGATGATGGAATGATAATGGGCAATGTAAATGATATAGGGATTGTTTGGAGATGTATATTACCTAAATATCCAACTAGGATGAGATATGATGAGGTTAGGCTAGATGGGGGATGAGGTGACTATGTGAAGGCAAGCTCAAGATAAATTATTGATTATTGATAGATTGGTCTTGAGGTAAGATTTAGATGACAATATGTGATTAGGATATAAGAGTTATGGGTTATGGTTAATAATGGGATAGGATAATGAAATAGATATACAAATACAATATGTACAAGAAGATGATGACATAAGGATGTACAAGATGATAGAATACTAAATCAAGGATATATAAGATGATATATGCAAAATACCTACATAGGAATGTATAAGTTTGTGTATGAGGCTAAATTAACTCAAAAATAACATAGTTCTAACATGACACTCATCAAATAAACCAAGCTATAAACCTATGATTAATAAACTCAAGGGTATGTAACCCAATGACAACACTATCTAATGGATTCATGGGTGAGGATATAGGTCAGTGACCCATTATGAAATATTTTTAACCCTCTCAACCCCATATAAATATGATATTCACTTTGGAGTAGATACTGACTCCACTAATAGATCACCTATTATGACTAAAAGGTCTTATACTAGGCTATATAGGATCTCTAGGCCATCCCCAATATATGTGAAGGTATAATAGGGCCTAAGTACATATAGGATATTGTCTAACAAATTTATGTATTAGATCTTAAATTACCCTCACTATATAGAACCCTTTATGGCTAATTATACTTTAGCACCTAATGACAACTCTCCTAATATTTATACTATGTCATAATATGGAGTTTGGTCTAGTGCATGGTGATGAAATCCACATCACCGACCCATATAAAATTAAAATAGGGAGGGTTTATAGGTGGTTTTCTATCCTCTAATAATCATTGTAAGGATGTAAAGAGGAGATCATACACCACCATAGCCCTCAAGTGACAAACTGGCCAAAAAAAATTAATTAGTCTATTTAATTTAGATGTGAGATATATACAAGATGAAAGAATATAAAAAATGATTTGAACAAAGTTATTAAATATGATGAAGAGTATAAAAAAAAATGATTTTCTATATGCCAAAATGTCTTTGAAATTAATCCTTAAAGAGAATATTTATTAGTTTGATTGGCACTTTTTTTTAAAAAGAAACCTACAAGATAATGATTAGTAGTTTCGATTAATAATATTGAGGGGTAACCTATAAGATAAAATGTTAAACCAAAATATGAACTAAAAAAGATGATGTGAGTAAGAAAAAATTCACCCCTACAAGAAATAAAATTTTAGTATAATGGGCCTTAAGAAAAACACCCTAAAAAATCATGATTTAGCTTTATAACTTTTTTGGGTGAGTGGGACACGACGTGGGGGTCTAAGGGTGGTGGGCTCCAATGGGGTCAAGGGGTAGTGCCCCTTCTATGGTCAAGGGGTAGAGCCCATTATGGGGTATGATTCCAAATACAATTTGGGCCTTGTGGGAGTCCAAGAATGACTTAAAATTCACTAAAAATGATTCTAAAAAGGTACTCAAAAAGGATAGTTTTAAAGGCAAAAATCAGTGCAAAATCACAACTCCAGACTCTAATATCACAACTACTAGTGTAATATCACAATTTATGAGTTGTAATTTTGCCAAAAATAATTAATTGTGATTGTCAAACTATAAAATCATGATCCTTAGTGCAATATCATGACTCACATGGCAAAACTATGATTTTTAGACTAGTAATATTATGATAAAGTATAAAAGCTTTAAATTTTGGATTAGTGACCAAGATAGATGTTTAGCTGATTATTATAGATTAATCTAGATGAATTTGAAAAAATGACTATCTGGAGATGATTATGATAGATTATGATGTATCAAATTTTTTATAAAAGGATATTAATATATTTATCAAATTAGATAAAACCATGAACAATCTAAAGAACAGAAAGTATTTTTAATTAGATTTTATCCTATATCTACCTTATGGATCTATAGATAACAAACCACCAAATAGAAATAAAGTCCAAAATGGAAAAATTACAAAATTTCTAATGTGAATGCAATACCATGATTCTCAGAGCAAAATCATGACTTAGTGATTTGTGGTTTTTTAAAAGATAGGAAAAAGGTTAAGGATTATGTTTGTTTTGACTTCAGATGACTTCCCTTTGATGTTTTATGTATGCAAACAACCAATCACAATAGAAGGTTGTGTATATAAACCCATTTTCAAAATGTGATTAAAAAATATATGTGTTAATATATAAAACCACATATACAAGATGTTAAAAGGGTTTATATGTTGTTTTATGTGACTATTGGTCCCCTACAAGGCAGAAAATGACAATATGAAACCTCTAGGTTAGATATCAAAGGGAAATTTTAGTAGCTATGATATAAATTGAAATATTGTGACTGTGTATGGCATTACCATATTTTTTAGGGTAATGTCATGAATCTCAAAATTACAGTATTATGGTCCAGTAGTTAAACACCTACAAAACCATGAATAATAAGACAATATCACTAATGTCAATGCAATATCACAATTCATAAAGTCATAGTATTATGGAGGGGTAACAACCTACCAAAAAATAGAGACCATTAGTGGTTAATTTGGTGGTTAGTGAAAAACCACAATTTTCAAGGATAAAATCATGATTGTAATGTCATAAATTGTAAAGCAATATCATAGATTTCACCTGTAAGTAAAAAATTCTTGAAAATTTGGCACCTGTTCTTGTCCAATCATACCTGCAAGCTGCAAAAAACACTTATAACATGTAGAATTGATAAATTGGGAGTAAGTTCCCATTGTGGTCACCAAAATGTAATAGTAAATTTTGAGTAAAATGGATTTGAGATCATGCAATTAATTTAAATCTACTCAAAACATCAAACTACCTAAGTAAGCTCTAGATCCATTAGAATCAAATGCAACTAGATGAATACACAATTCAAACCAACATTCAAATCCTAAATCTAATTGATTCAAACCAAGATTAAATGGATTAAAATAAGAGGATTAGATATAAATTACCTTAGACTCAAAAATTTGATATTATAGTGGCATGATTAAGGATGTTGATTATGGATTCAAGGATTAGATTGGCATGGAAATTTTATGGATGCTATTTATTACTAGTTGATTATGTGGGCATGAAGACTTTATAGATTTGGTTTTAATAGAGGATTGGTTTGTTTATATAGAATGTGAATGGAATGATCAATGGATGAAATTCAAAGTTAGATTATGAATATCTATGGTGGAGAATTATCTAAAGAATTTTAAATTCCTTGGAGGGTTCTAGAGGATATAACGTTCTAGAGGTAGAAACCTCTATAATTACTTTGGGAGGGTTAAGAATGATTAAAGATAGATTAGATATGTGATTAAGATATTCTAGAGAATCTAGTGGGGTAGGATTGTAGGAAAGCCTAGGAATAGGTAGGTAGGTGGGATTTGAGAATTTAAAATTCTTGAAATAATGGATAAGATAGATTATGATTGGATAATGGAGATTTAAGAGGATTAATGAAGAAGTGGGATAAAATAAAGATATTAAATGAAGAATAATGAAGGGGGATATTAGATAAAATGGGATAAATTAGATTATATTGGATAAATAAAATTAGTGTTGACTAATAGGAATTTTAGTGACGATGAAGGAAGCGAGTGGATTCAGGTGCATACACAATGATATCGATAGATGTTAGACAATGTAATGAATTGATGCATGAATAAAAATGGATAACCAAATAAGGATAAAACATGTGTATAAGACTCCCCCAATAATATTTTTGTTGTATAGACAAGATATGATAAGCATGTGTCTTGTTTGGATATAAGAAATGATAGTCTATGCTTACTAGGAAAAGAGTGGTGTAAAAGGACAACAATGAAAAGTTGTCCTTTCTTAATAGAACACTCTTGTCTATATGTAGTTTGAGTATGAGATAGTGAAATAACCTACAACTATGTCTATAAATGGTAACCTATATTCTCTACACTCATTCATGTACAATTGTGAAGCATATATGATATGAAATAGGATATAAATAGGTAATAAATAATTAGTATAAAATTTAACTAATCTAAATGAGTTAAACATAAGCATGCATAGGTCTTGATTTTTTATTTTTTTTCAAATATCTTATTGTTTTGTATATTTTTGTGTGTGAATAAATAAAAATATACAAATAAAATAATACATCCAAGGGACATGGGTAATAAAAATTTAGATTTGGGTAAAGATCATCAATTAATGGATGTAGAACTTTGTCAAACACCCATAAATAATCATCATTGTGATCATTATACCATTCATTCATGATAATTGTAGTTTTATATTTTTATTATTATGAATCTCATACAAGCATAGTTTCTCTAGTGTGTAAGAGGCCCCATGTGTAGTTTTTAGATTAAATAGTTTTGTACCTTGTCTTTCATTTATTAATCTTTGATTGTCATACATACTATCATGAAGAATAAATTTTTTGTTATCCTACAACTTGAATGTGATGCAGAATTATAACTTGCCATCTATGGCTTCCATTTTGTGTATTCATGATTGATCCAATGTAGTCTTTATTTGATTTCTTATTTTCATAACAAAGGATAATGTTTCCACATATTTGGGACCACATAAAATTAGTATTGTAATGTGACTTATTGAATCTTAGCAATAGAGAGCTTTATGCAAATCATCTTGATCATTCCCTATGTGTTTAAGGAATAAAATTGTGCATACATTTGGATTTATGTTTTCATATATTTCCACATGTCATCTATCTTAATTCTTAATGAAATCTTGAATTAAATGATTTCATCTAGAATTCCTATAATTTATGCGTATGGGACCCTATTGTTGAGTTCTATGTATCTTTGATATGGGTTGTATAATTTAGATAGTGTCTTTAACCTTATATTTCTAAATTTGTTGTGGTAATTTTAAAAATGTATCTATAACATGTCTTATAATAATGTTAAAAAATTTATTTAAAAATATCTCTTTATTTTTAAATCTATGCTATATTTTTTGGAAAGTAATTAATTCTATTTAAAGTAACATCTATAATATCATGTGACTTATCATGTGCACTATTGGCCTATTTTCTAATGACTAGTTTTATACCCATGAACTCAGCATTATTGACTGAACCTATAAATGGTGGTATGTTAATATATATAATGTATTAATTCGTGTATTGTGCCTCTTGTTCTCTATTAATATTATATTTGACAAATAGACTAGTATGTGGCATACCTATTTAAGTAGTGTGTTGTGTAGTATTTATATTACAACAAATATTCTTTCCTTTATCAATATACAAATTTATAATTTTCCTTTTGTTATTATGTATTGGGATGATTTCCTTATAATCTTCTTTATATTCCCCTAGGCCAATAACTATAAATTTTAGACTGCATAAATAGTCATAAGTGTTCATTGGTATTGCATTTGTATCATCATCAAAAGTTACATAGAAATCATGATCAACATTATTTATAGATATAAAATTTGGATCTTCAAAAGTAAATAACAAAGGTAATTCCTATACATTTTCCTCATGAGCCACTTTTGTAGGTGAAATAAGTAATTTTGATCTATTATTAGGATGTAATTTTTGATCATTCATACTAGAATCACCAACCTCATATGTGTACATTTACTCTATATGGATTATTTGTGTTAGTGGCATTTTAGTGAATTGAGGTATTCCAAACTATGATGATCTCTTAGTACTAAAATTTATTATCCTACAATATCTAATGGTTTGATTATTAGATGGGCATGTATATACACATTCATCATGTATAAATTTGGTACATCTATGTAAAGTATAAAGTACAACATCCATGGCATATATCCAAATCCTACCTAATAGTAAATTATAATTTAAATTACTAGGAATTACTTGGAATGCTGTAAATAAACTTTTGGTCCCCATTGTGATATCCAATGTGATATAACCCAAGGCTTGGTAAGGTACATCATCAAATCCTTTAATGTTATTATATGATTTTTTAAGAGTAGACATGTTAATACCCATTATTTTAAATAATGTAAGATTTCAAATGTTACACCACAAATCATTGTCAATTAAAACCATTTTAATTATTGTACTTTTGATTTGAACATGTATAAATAAATTAAAATTTTGATTGATAGTTGATTTTAAGGAAATTAATCATTGGGAAATGTTACAACATCCTCAATGTCCTTAAATGTGTTCATAATAAATTCCAAGTATGAAGGCTCAATGTCACGATGTATAATTTTATAATTCAATACATGATATAAACTATCCTTAAAATAGTATAATTTTAAAGTAAATATAAAATGGAAATCATTTTGGGTGTATTACTTAATTGGTCAATACTATCATATCCTCTATGATGATTAACTAGTATCATTAGATTAGGTTGTGGACAAGGAGAAATTACCTAAATATTCCTCTTGAATCAACTGTTGCATACTCTGACATCATCTAATAATAAAATCTTATAACATAGGGTATACTATAAGCCTAGGTAAAATAGTAGAGGTTGGAGACAAGACAATACATTTTTGAGGTGTAGGAGTAGGAGCAAAGGAACTATTTGAGCCCTCTAATGTCTAGTGGTAATAGGTGGTCATTTAAACTAATCCATGAAACTAAAATCACCATTAAAATGCTAATTTTTAATATATTTACTTCTATAGGATGTTATCTTTGACTTTAATTTATGTATCGATGTGCTTACATAAATGGAAAATATTTGGCAAGACATCGATAAGGAACTTGTAAATAATACCAATAAGTTTTGAAATAATAAGTAATAGATAGATTTAGTCATGATTATCATAATGAATAAGGAAATCATAAAATTAAGAATATGAAAAACCTAATTTAATTGTTAAAAATAGAAGTAAACCCTAATGGTAAGCTAGGGTTTTTGGCATTGTTAAATAATAAGTGGTTTCACCATTATGTTTTATCAAATTTTAGGAAATAGGATATGTTAGGCCCTAATTAGATAAACTATTATGCAAAATAAGAATGCTACAAATATGCAATAAATGACTCAAACTAATTTTAACTTGATAAATTTTAAAATATAACCAATATGTAAAATAAGGATAACATAAAGTTAGCATGAAAATAAGATGTAGATTATATATGGGACTAAAACTAACTAGGAGGCTATGTTTATTGAGTGTGGATCTAGAATAGGTCTTTGCAAGTTTTCCAAAATGAGAGCTATAATTGGATAAGAAATTAGTAACATGGTATCTCTAGGGAGCATTGTTGTTTAGTAGGTAGTATATATTTTCAATTTTTATAATGGATTCACCTTTGCTTATGCATTATATGAACTTTATGATAGATTCTAATATGTTACAAAAACCACTGTGTATCTTCTTCACTTGAAACCCTAGCTCAATGGACTAATAGGATAAATGTAATCATAGGGAAAAAATGGGTTATCATTTGAATTTTTCATTGATGTAAACATCTTTTTTCTTAAGTGATTCCTATAAACCAATGTTATAACAAAGGTTCAAACTCCATGTAGTTATCCCATACTACAGTGGTGCGTGTGAAATATTAGTGTAAAATGTTGGATGTTGGTGAAATTCTAGTGTGATTAATTGATTTAATTAAATTGTGCCCTTATAAATGTATTCATAATTTATATTAAGTATAATAGGGATATATGTAATTATAATTGGGAGAAATAATGAATTTTATCTCAATGTGCAATTATAATTATGGTGATTTTCAATGTGGAAGCCTCTTGTGTGAAAAATGGTTTGAAATGTGAATTTATCATGTTTTTTTTTGGATTATTTTGAATGTGTCTTTCTAAAATTTTAGGATGACCTGTTAAATAAAATTGAATTTGGGAAATTATCCATTATTTTATGGAAGACAAAAGAGGTAGAACTAGCCACTCACTTGTAGTGATGTTGTCTTAATAGCATAAAATATTGCTCTAGATTTAAGAAACAGATTATGGATGAGCATCAAATATTTTTCCTAAGGAATAGGGACATTATAGGCTCATTTTTTTGTTTATATTAATTGGTCATTATTATATAAAATGAATAAAATTGATCAAAAGGCCCCGAAATAAGTCATGAACTAAGTGTGTAAAATAGATGGTCACAAGTGCATTATTTTAGATTAAATCTTAATTTATGTGTATATAGTAATATATATTATACACATGGCCCTCTATAATAACCTTATATGTTGGCTAAAGATACACCCAATAACATTCTCATCATCTTCTCCCTTGTGTGTGGCCTCACAAGGGCCTACATAAGTTTTGTGAAGGGTGTGGGCATATGCATATAGTTTGGCCACATCCATAATTATATTTTGGTCATTGATGATGAAATTTTTTGAATTAAAAAATATTTTTCAATATTTAAATAAAATTTATCCAATCATACATTTTGTCATCATCTATCTTGATTTGGGTGAACTAAGTCTTTTGCCTCAAAATGAACTTGACTTAGCCAATCATTAATTATGGAAGTAGTATAGGTACACACCATTCATGCCCTACCAACATCCTCCATGCTGCCACAAACTTATTTACCCTATCCTTATACATTGGGGATATTACCTTGTAGAAAGTATAGATGTGATACTTAAGCACTAGGGATATGTTGTGAATAGGATACACCCATTAGCCTTATAAGGAGCATTCAGCTACATAAATATCATATAAAAACAAAAAAATAAAATAATCTCACCATAAATAACTTATCCCCAATTTTATGCACCTTATATACATGTTTAATGATCAAATCTACCAAGAATCTAGAAATTTTGAACAATGTACCCTAGCCATTTTATGCGTGATATAAAACAAGTTATTTTCTTTTTTATCATAGTGTATTGACCCATCCAAATTAGTACAAAAAATATTTTTTTAATCTCATGGTCCTATCCTTTATATTGAATTTGGAATGTGAACCCTCCATTCTTATACTTTATATCCTTAGCTCTAGCTCGATCTCCTTGGTGTCAGTCAGTGCCTCCATAATAACTCTACCTAACTATAATAACCCAGTCACTTTATGAATTTAGGATGGTCTTATATTCATTATTCACCAAAAAATTAGAATAAAATATCATGCATGATTTATATAAATAAATTTGTGAGTTCATCCACCTTACCAAAGTAAGGAAATACATAGAGTTGGACAACTCCAACTCTATCCAATTATGTTTTGACGGATTCATCATAAATGGAATTCCCCTTAGAAGTATTCATCCCAGTGTTGATCATGTAATCATTCTTTAGGTTGGATTAATTAAGACCACATGATGTTTTTAATCCTCCATATTAATTTTTTTCACTTTGGACTCCCACTCTTCATCATAAACTACACTATCATGGTATTGCATCTCTATAAAACTCATTATGCATAGTCTTGGATTTCTAATTAATTTTGGTGTGCTTGAAGTAACCTTATTCCCAATAATTTAGGTAAAGTTATTAATTCTAATTTTATTAATTATTTATGTCTCTACCACAAATTCTACTTATTCTTTTATTATAGTATATGTTCTTTCTAACTATGCACTACGTGTTGCATTTTAATTGATATAAATTGGCCTACCTTCTAGTTCTCTTTTCTTAACTAGGCATTTATAATTTTTTAATTTTTGGGTTTTTATGTTTTTAGATTCATTTTTATTATTTTTTTCATCAACTTCAAACCCCTCTTGTTCATTCTCGGCTTCCCTACCTATCTAAATCATTAAATTTAAGCTAGCTGAGGTTTACTTCAAAAATGGCACTATTGGGCTTGGCTATGAGATTTTAAAATATCCAATGGAATTTGATGACCTATGAAATATTAATCATGGTGTATTACTCCCTCCCACACACTACAATTCAAAAAAAATTAGTGCACTTTAACTATAATATTACAAGGGTTTTTATTTTGTCTTATAATGCCAAAAAATCATTGCTCTTGGCTCAACTTTGTAGTTTGTGGTCATGCTAGTTCACATGGGCTCTTGAGTTACCTTAAATTTAATCAAATTTAAAGTGGTGTAATAACATGGATTTATCCATTTTTTCTACATTGGCACTTTTCTTTAAAAAATCATTAGATTCACTGGTTATATTTATTAAGATATTTAGGCTTGTCATGCTTGAGGATTTAAGTGATTTTTTTATTCATTGATTATTAGTGTTTGATAGCTTTTCCCCACAATAATTTAAAACTTTGAATTATTTTTAGTGACAACATTTTTTGTGTTTTCCCTTCCTATGTGATATTCATCTTAATTCACTTTACTATGTTCCTAGAAACTATGCCTCACTTATTTTTAGTGCTTCCTTGCCTTGTATTTTTTATTATTATGACTAGATAATTTCATTCCCATGTGCTTCTATCCACTTAGCTCACTTTCCTATCCAAAAATTACTTCTTATCTAATCAATCTCAACTTTGTGCCTCTCCATGTGACTTATTTTCATCCCATGTTGTGATCATCTACACTTGTCATCATTAGAGGAAATTTCAAGTTGAAATAGTTTACATAAAGAATCCTTATATTATGTAAGATGACATCTTAATGAACATTAAATCAATTAAGACATGATATCACCATTATGGTGACATCATATTAAAATATAAATTAGAAATATTTATATATTATCATAAACATGCTATATTCTTTAATTTTAACTCACCATAGTTATTTTAATCCTTCTTATTTTAGTCATAATACACTATATTTTTTATGTATATTTTAAAAATTACTAAAATTTTCAAGAGAAATAAACATTAATTTTAAAAAGAGAAACTTCAATAAATTAAATCAATAATTTTAATGATAAATTAAGTATTTAATTGAAAATAATAAATAAGAAACATAGTATCTTTTAGAACTATTAATTATAAACTTCACAAAACAAATTAACTTTATCTATAGAAACAATTAACTATATTGAAAAATCAAACATTCACTTCAAAATAAAAGAAAATAAATATATATTTTAAAAAATCATTATTAGTTTGAGTTTTTCTAAGAAAAAATAATAAAATATATATAAATAAAAATGAAATATTTACTTTATTTAGTTTGTATAGAAATACATGATATTAGTTAACTCATGTAGTAAGGTGATGTGTGTGTGTGTGTGTGTGTGTGTGTGTGTGTGTGTGTGTGTGTGTGTGTGTGTGTGTGTGTGTGTGTGTGTGTGTGTGTGTGTGTGTGTGTGTGTGTGTGTGTGTGTGTGTGTGTGTGTGTGTGTGTGTGTGTGTGTGTGTGTGTGTGTGTGTGTGTGTGTGTGTGTGTGTGTGTATATATATATGTATGTATATATATATATGTGTATGTATATATACATATATATACATATATATATACACATATATATATATATATAATTATATATATATTAATATATATATATATTATATATATATATATATATATATATATATATATATATATATATATATATATATATATATATATATATATATATAATTTTCTTAGTTCATAAATAGAATATAGGTTCCTTATTTTTAGGATTTTTTAGAAGGCCCATTTTCAATCCATATTTTCTCTAATGTCTACTCTATACCATTTGATAACACGTTGCACTACCACCACCCCTACACTATATTATGCACATGTTACTCTAGTGTAGTAAGTTGTTTAACCATAGTATGAAATATAAATGGTTTGAATTAGCCTTATATTTGGATTAAAAGGGTATATATAAATTAAATGCCACAAGGGTGATAATTAGTTTTATAATAGGCCAATTAGATGTTAAATTCATATATAAGCATACACTAAATTTATTAGTTGAGATAGTGTAAATGTGGAAATTACAACTATATTATATATTTAAATTATGAATAAGTGAAGTACTTATCTTATTTTGATGATAATGAAGTTCTAGATCTGAAACAGAGTAAAATTAGTAGGATGTGGATTCTAGATCTAACACTTCTAGCTCCCTAGACAGTAACATCATCATGGGAAGGTTGTATTAATGCTAATGTCCAGATGTGATGCTAATCTGTTGTATATAATATCTACTAAAACAAGATGTGAACTCATAGATGATTCTAGGTTCTACTTCTTCACTTTGGTGCATTCAGATCTAGCTCATGGATAGTCACTGCTTGTGAAATGGAAAAACCCTAGCTTTTCATCTTCAACGTAACTTTGGGAAAAATAAATTAGTGGGCAGATCATATCGAGCTAACCCCAATGACCCTATTGTCAAAGTATGCTACCTATATATCTAATACTTTGAATAGGGCATCAAACTGATATAGATCTTCCCTATGTGTTGTCTTGTGGGTGAATCATAAAATGTGTGTAAAGTAAGTGTATTTGTGACCTAGCATGTTACTTGGAAAATCAGGCTCTTTAGATCCTACTTTAATATTTTAAACCTATAGATGTGTAGTCCCTATGAATAATATAGAATTAGGAATAAATAAGGAAGACTTTGATCAACTAAATTCTCTTTGGTGTTTTGCTAGGTATTCATAAGTGGAGATAGGTGAGGAATGAATGAGGGTTCATCTTTTATTTATATCAATCCCTTTGGAGTAATAAATCACTTAGGCTGATCATTATGATACATTTTATTTGCAAACTAGATGGAATTAGGTAACTAAACACTTGTAATGGGATAAGACAGTAGTGTCAATTCTACTGTTTGACTCAGACATTAGTGTCTAGGGAGTAAGATAACATGTATAGGTTCAAAACTTACAAATATGTAAGATAAGTACATTTAATAATTTAGGAAAAGATAGAAGGCTTGTGGCATCAATATAAGACTGGTCAAACTAAAAGATATAGCCCAAGGTGCATAAATATAGAGCAAATGTGAGACTTACGAAAGTGAAAAAGGTAGATAATTGAGACACACAACCAAGGTATAATTTTTCCAAGTGTGCAAGATTGAGGTGATATATAATTTTAAAATATCATCTAAATTTTCCTCCTCCCTTAATCTAGTAATGATATTGCTATTTTAAAGGAAAAGAATGTGTACCTGGGAGTGTATGCATACCTTGTCTTTATGTGTACCCAACTTGAGAGCTTTGTTGGTGACTAACCTACAACCAAGAGCATATTACATTATCAAATCAATGTATAATTTAGTTGAATATACTTGATATAAATTTAAATTAAAAGATAAAGGTTTAGGAATACACCTGTGTGTCGATGTAACTCCCTTGTCTATTGGCAAGTTATTTTTCAAAATATGTATCATTATAAGACTCTAAATAATGAGATTAAGATAAATATAGATAAATAGTTAAAGTTTATATATCTAATTAAGTAGAGAGAGAGAGAGAGAGAGAGAGAGATTTTGGAAGTCACATGACCCCAACTTTAGAGTAAAGTGAGTTTCCACCTGGCAATTGAGATTAACGTAACCATGTAACCTAATGATACTTCTAACTTGGTGAGGTTGGATGATCAAGTCAACCTAAAAAACTAAAATTATTGATCAATTTTATCACCTTAATCATACCAAAAGGTGAAAAAACTAATAAAATAGATTTGTTGAATAAAATTCATTAAAAGTATATGGGGTATCGATACGAAGAAGACTGTGACATGGTAACAGTACATAAAAGAGTTTCAAATTTTGAAACTGATTTAAATTTTTTAATATTAGGAACATGTTGTGTAAAAAATTAACCTTATATATGTATCATGATAAAATTATGTATAACAATATTACCAATGTATAAAATTCTATCACAACTATGAATCTGAATCATATAACTATGTGTTTTGGCCAATTTGGATAACTATGTAAGTGTGAAGGACACGCTTCCAAATCATGCCTCCACTATATAAGGAGAAATATGAAAATTGATATAAGTACCAATGTGGAAGACATTTTTCCAAAAAAATCCCTAACTATCATTTGGAGATGCTAAATATTGAATAGATGTGGAGATCATGCTTCCAAATCATGCCACCACTATAATCTGATAACTGATATAAGAACCATACTAAATGAAGGTGGAGAACATGATTCTAAATCATGCCCCCACTTAATCTAAAAAATGATATAAGTACCATTTATTAAATGAGTGTCGATAAAATGCTTCTAAAGCATGCCCTCACTGCATCTAAAAATTGATACAAGTATCATACACTAAATGAGTGTGGAGAACATGCTTCCAAAGAATTTCCCCATTGAATATGGAAATTTATGTAAGTACTATATACTAAATGAGTTTGGATAACATTCTTCCAAATTATGCCCCAACTCTAATCTAAGAACTGATATAAGTACCATACTAAATGAAGGTGGAGAACATGATTCCAAAGCATGGCCCACTAAATTTGGAAACTATGAGTGTGTGAAATCCATGTCAATATGGCATTCCCTTAGTAAATCTAAAAATTGATATAAGTACCATTTATTGAATGAGTGTGGATAAAATGATTCTAAATCATGCCCTCGCTGCATCTAGAAATTGATACAAGTATCATATACTAAATTAGGGTGTGTAACATGCTTCTAAAACATGCCCCCACTAAATATGGAAACTAATATAAGTAATATATAATAGATGAGTTTGGATAATGTGCTTATAAAACATGCCCCTATTGTAATATTTAAAATTTGAATGTGTTGAGAACATGTCTCTATGATATTCCCCCACTATTATGCCTCCCATTTTGAGGTTATGGAAAGATATAAATTGGTAGTTACCTCACGTTAAAAGGATAAGACAACTGTATACTTTATGAATGTAACCATGTATCATATATAAGGAACATGACTAGGTAAATATATCATTTAAGTGCATAAAAATAATGTGATCAAATGTAGGCTTAATATGTATGATATATATCATGGCAATGTCTAGTTAGTAAAAGTACAAGCTCAATAATAAAATAAGCACACAAACTAGATCACTCAAAATCAATTCAAAAGGTAATGATCCAAGGAGACCAAAAATAAGGGCATGTTCAAATGTTACACAATCAAAGGGACATGACTTAGTCAATTGTCCATAAAGGTAAGAATGACATATTCAAATATCCATAAATAAGCAATTACATATGAAAATGTCAATCAAATCATACATAGTCATAGGGGCCAAAAGCATGGGAGAACATTAAAATGCTCAAATACAAAATATAATGAAAAGGTAAGACAATCAAAGAATTGTATTATATATATATGGTATTTTTAGAATTTTGACATAGGTTTAATCAAGTCATCATCCTCAAAATATGAAGGCCCACTTGAAAAGGATTTTAAGGTTTGTTTATATCAACTTAGTACCAACATTTTAATGTTTTTGTGTAATGGTTTTTAGGAAGCTAATGGTGCAAGTAAATATTATAGCCCATCATGTTATATACAAATATATGTAACAGTATAAGGAAAGTTTACACACATGTTTATAGTCTCTAGCTTAGCATTCTACTCAACTATCTAAGTTTATCCTAACTTTAGTTTTAAATATGTTATTCTTATTGGTATCCATATAGTTGAAGTTTTGACACATGGGATGCAAGAAATAGTTAAGTGAATGTATCTATGATATTCAATATTCTATGGATAATATATTAGTTCATTTATAATATGTCCTATTCAAGCCAAAAAAAGTAATCCCACAAGTTGTATTCCATTTAGTTGGATTAACATGATATGGTGTCAATACACCCCATCAATATTAGTAATAATACTTAAATCATAATGATTTTGTCACTTTTAGTTATGCTTATCTTCTGAAATATAAAAGGTATTCTTCCTTTTTCCTATTATGGACACATTACATATGCATCCTTCTCTATTTTATTTATGGATTAGATTTTATAATGATACACATTAATTAGTAGTATGGCTAATGAACTTATGGTCATTACAATATGGTACTTCCTTTGTGGTGAGTAGTTTATTGCCTAATTTGTGTTTGGTATAAGGTAAAGAAACCATTATATGTTCAAGTAATAATGATAAGATGGCATTGGTGGTATCCTATTCTATGTTGGTCTGTAGTGTATGGGGTAAATCCTTTTAAGAATAATCCACATTATTCATATGGTTCACTAGTATTTGGCCCTTCTAAGGTTGGCTCAGTGAATTTAACCAATAGGGATGTATGGAATAATAGTCATTTACATGCTCATATTCTATTTTTGATTTTACCTTATTTTTATTCAATGTTATATTTTTTGCGAGTGGGTTCAGCTTATATGTGCGGAGACCCATAGGTTCAAATAAGTTATGTGACATGTGACCAAGTGGATCAAGTTTTAAGTTTCACATTTTTCATCTATAACATCATAGGATATATCATAATCACTTTAATAATAATATAAATATGTCCATCATTTTGCTCAATATTGACTAATAAGTAAGCTCAAATGTTGTGGGTTCTTAAAGTCTTTATAGCTCTTTTGTTAATGGTCCTTCTTCCTTATGCATATCTATGTGCACATTATAGTTTAGTGCCTTATTTGTATATAGATATGAAGGGTCTATTGTAACTGACTAACCTATTTCATATATATGTATATATTCAAAATGTATAGATTATTTAGGTGGTACCATTATAAGGATTTTTCTAATTTTGAATATATCATTTTGTAAAATTTGAAAGGTTCATCATCAATAGGCATAGATAATAAGGTCCCATCATGTATGAATTTTACACAATGATGAAGTGTATATGGGATAGATTCAATTAAATGTATCCAAGGTCTACCTAAAATTAAATGATAATGTAAGGATTGTAACATGACCTCAAAAGTAGTTGAAATTATTTTTCATCCTATGGTCACATCCAATGTAATTTGTCTAAATGGAGGGCTATGTGAATTATTAAATAATTTGATGTGAATAATAGTGTTTTTTAATAATATTAGTGTTGATACCCATGGTGGTTATAAATTTCATGCTACAAATGTTTAGTCATGATTTATTATTAATGAGCACTCTTTCGATACCCTTACTTTGTATTGTATGGTAAATATATTGGATCAAATGTGATGATATTGTTATTTTTCTTATTATCCTTCATAATATCCACAACATAAGTGTGTTTAATATGACTTAGAACTTGTGTTTCATGTAATACTTCATATAAGATATCCTTATAAATAGTAGATTGCTTTAAGAACTCAAGGATTGAAATGTTTGCATGTTTATTGATCAATTAGTCAACAATTTCATATCCCTTATATTTTATGACAATCCTTGGTTTAGGTGGCATTTGGTGTATACTAACAAGTGGTGGGATAGGTTGAGCAACCATATCTCTTTAAGTAGTAACAACATGGACTACATAATAGAATACAAGCCATGGGAGAATAATGGGTGTGGGATGGTAGCTATAATTCTAATAAGATATATGTAGGACAAAAGTCCAAGAGCATGCACATTGGTGTTTATATGTTGGGTTTATAACATTGTAAAATGAATTTTGAAAAGAGATTAAGTGTTGGTTTCACTCAAAAACCCTCTCTTTATTGGGATGGGTTTTATTTTAATATTTGAAAAAATAAGTAATGCAATAAACCATAACAACTATGACATATTAGAATACAAAATACTAAATTGAGGCATCAATTTTGCACATATTTAATGACAATAAAGGATTAGTAATTAAAAAAATAGAAAAGCCTAAGTGACCTAGGGTTTGATGTTCAAAGATCAAGTTCACCAAATGTTTAACCCTAAAATTAAATCTAAGTGGTTAAATTTATCCTTAAATTTGGATTAAAGGGGTATAAAAAAATGAAATGGTACAAGGGTGATAATCAGATCTATAACAAGCCAATAAGATGATAAACTTGAATATAAGGATTTAATGAATTTATTATGTTGAGATAGTTTAATTATGAAAAGTATAATGATTATAGATATATAAATAATAAAGATGTGAATTAATTATATTCTTTTGATTCTATCATAATTATGTATCTAGAATAGTCTAGAATCAAGTAGGAATTATATTTTATAATAGTTGTCAAATTTTGGATCTGACACTTATGGATCTCTAGATAGTAACATCAACTTGGGACATTTATGTTGACACTACTATATGGGTTTGATGTTAGTTTCATGTACATTATATCTGATAAAATAGGATGTGACCACTTAGATGCTTGTGGGTTCTACTTCACCTTTGCTCTGGTGCATTAATATTTGGGTCATGGACAATCACTGCTTGTGAAATGTTAAAATTGTAGTTTTCCATATTCAATGTGACCTTATGAAAAATGGGTTAGTGAGCATATAGTGTCAAGATAACCCTAATGACCCTACTATCAAATGACATTACCTACATAGCCAATACTCTAAATAGGGCATCAAACTGATGTAGTTCCCCCTATGTATTGGCTTTTGTGTGAATCATATAATGTGTGTAAAATAAGTACAATAGTGCCCTAAGTTGTAACTTGGTAAATCAGGCTCTTGGGCTTCTCCTTTAGTACTTCAAACCTGTAGATATTCAATCCTTATGATTGGTATGGAAATAGGAATAAATAAGTAAGATTTTGATCAATTAAATGCTCTTTGGTATTTTTCTAAGTATTCATATGTGAAGCTAATTGAGGAATGAATGAGGGTTGATCTTGTATTTATATCAATTCCTTAGGAGTAATAACTCAAATCAAATCACATAGGATAACTATTAGGATACATTTCATTTGCAAATTGGATGACTTTAGAGTAATAAACACTTGTGTTAGGATAGGATAGTAGCATTAATGGTACTAAATGAACCAGATGTTAGTGCCTAGGAAGTAGGATAATAGGTATAGGTTTATAACTTTTAGAGAGTGAATACAAGTACATTTTAAGCATTATGTGAAAGATAGAATACCTAGGTATTTAATATAAGACTAATCATATTAAGAGATATAGGCCAAGGGGCATAAAGATAGAGAAAAAGTGAGACTTGAAGAAATAGGAATGATAAAGAACTAAGAGGAACAACCAAGGTATAAGTTTGCCAAGTGTGCAATCCTGGTGTTATATAATCAAAAAATATCATCTACATAAGTATATTTTTATTAAAATTTCCTATGTCTATGCATGTTTAATTATTATTGTTTGAATAAAAAACATCAAAATCACAAACATATTGAGATATACTATTTCAATGGTTACTAAGGTACAAATAATCCCTTGGGATTCTGAATAATATGCATTATTCAATATGTCTAAACTATCAAAAACTATCATTCAATTAGAGAGATTTTATAAAAAAACATAGAAACACCCACCCAAAGAGTTAAAAATTTGTTATAAGTATCCCAAATTAAATCCCTTGCTCAAATGGTTTTATGAGACACGCTCATATTTTTACAAAGGCACACAATAATTAAACCATAACTATTCTAACCTAGCAAACACAAAATAGAATAATCAAATGGTTTAATACTTATTATAACATGGATCAATCATGCTAAGAATTATATGACTTGAGATAGATACAATTGAAATTAGTAAGAATTATTTCACCATCTAACATGCATGCATTAAATGCATTAGTCTCTAAAATTTTATCAATGATATAGGGACCTAGCCATCAAATTTTAAGTTTTCTACGATGATTCAAATACTTTGAGTCATAAATAATGATAGGGATTCCTTATACTAAGATCTTTACCCTTATATATCAATCATGTCAAGCATTTTAATGGGCCTATATATATATATATATATATATATATATATATATATATATATATATATATATATATATATATATATATATATATATGGTGTGTCATTCATCTTGATTCATTAGGACATATAGTTGTGTATACAAAGAATAGTTGTCATCGAGGATACCTACCTAACCAATACATATAGATGTCACCAAAAACTACATTGGTAGTACAACCTCTATCTTGAAAAATAGGTGAAATTGTGTGGATTTTTTCAAGTGCTTGTAATTTTTATGAAGTGAACATAGGTCTAATAAATCATGATCATTGTAATCTTTCAGACAAACATCAAAGATCTTACTTATATATTTTTATAGTATATTGTTTAATGTCTTTATAATCCCATTCACTTGTGGATGGTATGTTATTGTCTTGTGTTGTGGAATCATAAACCCAAATAAGAAAATGTACAATGTCTCATTTATAAAATTAGTGATACATGCAATGGTAAACATTTGGGGTAATCCATACTAAATAATTATGTTCTCCCATAGGAATCATGCTAATGTAGTTATATTACATTATATGATTGGCATGACTTTGGCCCACCTAATAAAATAAACAATTATTGTGATAATGTAACAAGTTATGGTCTTATGTGTAGTTGGGGATATTGGGCCACAAAAATAAATATTACACTCTTCTAAAGGTTCTTATGTGATAATTATAATAAAATGAATCTCATCTCTATGATTCCACTTCTTGATCCTTTGGCATGCATCTCATTTCTTCATGTATTCTTTTGCATCTTTATATATGGTAGATCACTAAAGGATTGAGATAAAAATATTGAAACTAGTGGATTCACTGATGAAATGACCACCAAATATTCCTTCATACCTTTTGTTAAACACATCATCTCACTCATGATCTAAAATTAATAAATTAAAAACTTCATCACACCCTAATTTTTCTAGATCCCTACCAAGTTGATAAGGGGTGGTGTAGATAGATAATTATTTCCTTTCCTTAGTGGAGTAGTTTATAGGTGTGACTCCATATGTGAGGAATTAAAAAATATTAATAAGGTCTTTAGTGACATGTTACACTTATAAAAATATAAATCTAATATTATATCTGAAATTGAGTGCCAATCCTCTCCAATGTGGAGATGTGGCAAGTGGATTCATGACAACAAAAAACTAGAAATATTGAAATAAGAATACCCAATGATAAAATTTCCCATGCATAAATTTATTATTCACCAAGTAGTTAAAATATTCATGATATATTAAAAACACAAATGGAGTGGCTAACAAGTGCTACCAAAATGTTTGGAGTGCATATACCATCTTCAAGGCCTTGTTCTTAGTAGTGGTGCAGTTACACTCAATGAGCATGAGGTTAATAACCATGAACTAGATAAGATGGTCAAATTTTTTCTCACTCAACCAAGATAGGATGGAATGATTCTTTTTTCCCAAATCATCAATGTGTACATGAAATTTAGTATTCAAATTTATAAACTTTAATTGTTTTATGTTGTCTAGTTTAATGTTCAATATATTGAATACTTTATCTTGTGTGTCACCCCATATGAATGGGTGATTATTACACACTATTTTTTTAGGGGTGAGATAACATTGACATAATGATGAATGAACTTATGATAGTAGTTAATATGCCCCAATATTTTTAAAACTGCATATTGGTTGGTGGGCATGTCTATTTGAAGAATGGCAGTGACCTTATAAGGATTGAAAAGGATAACCTATTTACAAATGACATGGTCTAGAAATATTCCAAAAGGTGTCTAAAATATAAATTTATTTAGGTTCAAGGTATCTATAGATAGTGAAAGTGATCTAACATGAGTCTATAGCTATCATGAGGATCCTTCCTTAGCTAATTGATTGTCTAGTCACTCAGATACACTTGAACATTATAGATGAAGTCTTTATAGGTAGATATGATGGTGAAAACTAATAAATAAAGTGAATTATTCATTCCTAAAGGCATGATATTATAATAAAATGATCCCCAATTAGTCTCTAAGGTGGTTTTGGGTTTTTACTCAATATGCACGTAATAATAACATGAAAACACATTAGTGAATGTGTAGACCTCACAAACCACTACTTCCTAAAGGATCTCTTTAGTGAAGGGGGTAGAATAAGGTCTAATGACACACATGGCATTGAGAAGATAATATTAAAAATGTATGTAGATGTATTTATCCTTATAGATAATGTTTACCATGGGGATCACCCACTCAAACTCTTCAACTAGATAGACCACACTAGTAGCCAACATGTTATCAGTTTCTACCTATTTCTTGGCATGCACATTAGGGTTCATCATATATGAAAACTTCTTTATGGGCCTCACACCATCTACTAAGTTGATATTCATCTTCCACAATGAGGGATGCACTTCCCTTACCTCCTTATAGCTTATGAATAAGATGTTTCATCGAAACTCTATGATACGTGCCATCTTTGTGTTGGACCAATAGTCTCTAATTCTATCAATTTTAGGTCCCTCCCATGAGCCTATATTTTTATTAGTGAATTTTAAAGGATTTTGGTAGCACTTATGTCCATAATATTTCATGTCAATTAATTAATACTCTTATTAATAAATTCCAGCATGCAAGTGGCTAGGCTAACCCTTTTGAGACTCCTCATCTATTTTTGCATATCAAATTTTGCTTTCTAGTCATGTATTACCATTTGTGTACCATCCATACTATACCATATTATTTACTAGAGTAATTTTTATCTTTTAAGTCATAAAATAAATTAGGAATGGTTACTCTATCCTCTTTGAACACATATGTGACATGTTATTCCATTATAAATTTTTCCTATAGGATAGTGTGAAAATTTTATTACAGGGGTTTGACTAGCTCCAAATTAGGTGAGGAGAAGGAAAATGTATGGGTGAAATTATATATTATTATCATCCAAATTTTATCCTTTAAATTCATTTAGCTAAAAATGTACCATGTGTACACCTACATTTTTAGGTTTCAATATGATACATGAACCCATATCTCATATGGGACACAAGGCATATGCCTTGTCCATTTTTATTCACATTTTTGTATATGAACCCATGGGTATATCTCACATATGTATGTGGGTAACCCCTTGTAGTCATTATTCTTCTCAAACCCTAAGCATATAGAATGCTTAACTTTTATCTAGGTCATAAGACTTGGTTTGTACATGGCCCAATAGTGCATATCAATTCTATTCATAGTGTACACTAGGGCACCCATGTGATCTTACTCATTCGAAAAACATGCCTCCAAGACATATAAAAAAGGGGTAGCACCTATGGAACAATAATATCTAGGCAACAAAATGAGTTTGTCTTTACTAATTTGGAGTGTTATCTTAACCTTGCAAGAGGGAGGTGTGTGAAATGTATAGTTATGCTTTTCTTTTGAATAAGGATTTATGTTTGTCTGAAAGATCCATCATGCACATTAATTCTAAATTTTCCATCACTATACAAAATTTTCACCCAATTACCTCATAGGAATCATGTACCCAATAGTCATAGGTAATAAACTTGGTGTTATAAATAGACTATGTTTTGTCTAGGTCAGAATGCCTTCCCCATTTAGATCAAATTACTTTACCCCTTATGTTGTGATATTATATATTTTTTTTATTTCATCCACTAAATAGAAAATCTCAACATAGGATGGGATTTGATCATTTGAAAATGGTATTACTACATGCTCTTTCCCATTCTCAAAACCCATGTAGCACTTTTTGATGCACATGTCTACATTTTTTATAACACCATGAAATATTAAAGAATGTTGGGTAGTTAATTACCTCAACAAGATAGACCACCTCAAAGTTTACTCTAAAATTTGTCCTCATTATCTCAATACCAATATTGGTCTAGATTCCTATGGGGTGATATTAGTTTTTTTATTTATGACAAAAATATGAAGTGAGGGTCAAAGTGGATGATTGCCTATCTTAATTAAAGCATCTCCCATGAGAATGTTGATTTTGGCACCTGTGTATAATATAATATCATATACCCACATTCCATTTATGTATGCATATATGATCAATTTTCAATCTTAGCCTACATTCTGAGCTATCTTTAACTTGTGTCCTTGTACTATATCTAGTGGTGATACCTCAGTGGGTTATTTTCTGTATAATTAGCCACAAGTTTATTAAACATAAGGATCATTACATTAATTCACAATATATATAATAAATTTACCAATTTATCTTCATGCATATCATTTTACACTTGGATTTTTATCCTCTTCCTTGAATTATTCACCAAGTCAAGCACATGATATATCTAACCATATATATTTTGGATAAAATATAGGATTTATTCAATACTTATAGAATTATCCCTTTAGATAAATGGGTTTTGATTGTTTAAAGCATTCCACCTTTTATTTAAATCTCCTTAGATCATACCCATCTAAACATTCTCAATAGTAGTGGTTATTGACTACTTGGTTATAGCAATATTAGTGGTTACTTACACCTTGGGGTTAGAAATCTTCTTAGTTTGTGTATTTCAAACCCACTATCTAAATTTGTGCTCAACCTTGATCATTTTAATGACCTTATTGGGACTTTAATTATGTGTTAGATTTGCATATAGGTTTAATCACTCTGTGACTTCTTGGTCTCCTCAATAGTACCCATAAGTAGGATATGTGGGGCAGTCATATTAATAGTGGTCTGATGTCATCATGTCCTCCAATTATACAAACTATGTATGACTGATACTTCACATATCCACCATATGTATGGTTAGAGGCCCTATAATGGCCTATCACACACCTTAGTCTATTTCTTCATGGATCTCATCAATCAACCCACATTATTTGGTATTGTGAGTGGATGCATCACAAGTATTGTATTACAGGGAAACCTTTATCTAGGTTACATTTTAAATAAGAGGAAATTTATGCTAATCATTACCTTTAAAACATATCTCACATGAAACTAAAATAGTGTGTATATTATTTATTGGAAGATTATTATTATACCCTTCTATGTCAAATATATACACCATAGTCCACTATGAGTATCATGTGCACTATTGGAAGTGAGATTCTAGAGTTAAGAATCCATTAAGGTTATTTGTACTTACATTAATGGGATAAATCCTATGTATATTCATCCTGTGGATTCAACTCTTAATTTTACCTCCAAATCCTCTTAAGGATTAACAAAGGTATTTATAAACAAGGTTCATCAAAATGGAATAATTAGGCTTCAAAAAAGCCATTTTGCATGTTGCATTGGACGATGCTCATAGGATATTTAGGGCACTAGAGTCATGAATATAGAATCATAGGTGTGAATTATATCCATCAAGTCCCACTTCATTTATATCAAATTAGTTATGGTTTACTTCTTGAGCTTAGGGATGTCAAATTCCTTCAGCAGGTCATAGTCCAAAATGGCTTGATTTGGGTGTAATCCACCAATGTTGTGTAAATTTAACTTTCCTTAGACTCTAATATAATAACTCCTTTGGCACACCATATGAAATCAAACTTGTGGACATGCTCTATAGAATTATCCACTCCTATATAGTTGGGTAATCTCTAGTAAATCTCAAATAAACCCTAGGGAACATGTACATATGTAACTGCACTTTCTATTATAGACACATAAATTAGCATTTTATCTAAAACAATCTACTTTTGAAAATAATTTTATACACTTAGCTCATGATTCATTCCATGCTAATTTTATTTCTTGTCCTTCAATTTCTATGCAAATGACCCATTATTACAAGAAACTAATGATATAAAAATGTCTATATTCCTCATTCAAAATAGTCCAAGCTTATCCCATAAATGATTCATACTCTTAACTCACTTATATTTTATCTTTAAAAAATAGCATTCCATTTGTACTATCCTTCTCTTTGGTCCTATAGAGTTTCATTAGTCATGTCCTCCTACCAAATAATGACTACTTTCTCTAATTCAAAGTCATGTAATAGGTCATCTTGCATGTTTGATATGTCCTATCTAAAGGAATTCCCTATTGATCACTATAAAAATACATTTTCAACTCATTTTACATACAAGGATTTTTTCCATAATGAGAAGCACCAAAATTATAATCGTACATTGAGAGTAAACTCCCTATTTCCCCCAATTCTAAATACATACAACCCTAGTAGCTATGAGTTGAAGTTTGAAGAGACCTCCATTTCACAAGTCACAGTTGAAGAACTAATTTAAAATTTATATAGCATTACACTTCACACACACCTTCATGACATAGTTGAACTACATGGATTTTTATCCCTATTTAGAGTATTGGTATATAGTCAAATCTCAAAACAAGGGGTGTTGATGTCTAGCAAAACATTAACTAATAACCCATTTTACTAGTTGTTTCTATTCATTTCTCATTGCATATTAAGATAGGGTTTATAAGTGAATAGTAAAGCATATAAAAACTTACAAATCAATTTGAATAGATTTGATCACATAAACATATTTAACAATAAAAGGTGCATAGGTCAAAATTTTCAAAACTTGATAAAACCCAAGAGGGCGTTAGCATAACCTAGGCACAACAACATTGTGCACCCCTATATGATTTCAATGGAATTTCCCATAGAGTTATAAAATACTTATTCCTAATTAATAGTTAGTCAACACAACAATGTTACTATTTTCCATATTATGTCAAATTTCTAGTTAAATTTTATTTATTTTCCATTTCCTCTTTTATCATATTTCCAAATATAGTTAGTTCCAAAATAGTTTGTCATTTATTGCATATCTATCTCATTCAAATTTTATGCAATAGTTTATCACATTTTGGTACTAGTTTGTAATTTCTAAAATATTAATATAACATAAGGGTGAACCCAATTATTATTGAACATTGCCAAAACCCTAGCTTTCCATTAGAATTTATTTATATTTTTAGCACTTCTATTATGGTTTAAAATTCCATATTTTATTATTTACATATTCATTATGGTCATCATGACTCAATATATATATATATATATATATATATATATATATATATATATATATATATATATATAATTTATTGGTTCAAAGTTTCTTGGTGCTATTTACACGTTCTTTGCCTATAGCTTGTCAAATATTTTGTATGTATGTACACCCATTGATACATAATGTAAAGGCAAATATAACATAATATATTATTTAAGAGATTGGTAATGAGTATTTATCTAGTGATTATTATTGCATAGATGATTTTAAGTTACAACCTATTATTAATAGATGAAATATGGCTCATATGGTTCCTTTTTCTCCTCCTACCCCTAGACCTCTCAACTATCTTAGCTTATATCCCACCTCTACTGTTATACCCAAGATTATAGTAGAGCTTGTGATATGATCTATTGTTACTACATGATGTCAAGTGCCTCATCAATTAATGCATGAGTAATGAATTTAGTGAAATCCTCCTCATCCATAACCTAAACCAATGGGAAAAACTAATCAATTTAGATGATATGATATTATTGATTATTGATCAATTAAGCAATACATTAGCTAAGATTTGCATGCTAGAATTGTTTCAAAGGGATAATATTTTCAAAGATATAATATACCAAATATTGAATCATACACTTGTGTTTCATGACATAAATTATTCTTAATTTGAATCTATTTCAAGAACTTTGAAGTATATTGAGGATGGTATCTCTTTTGGCAATGAGGATTTGCCTTTATAGTCAATTATTGATCATACAAGTTCAAACCAAAAGTACAATAGTAATAAATTTTTGATTGAAAAAGGTTCAAGATTGAATATTTATAATCTTAAATTCTTTCATAAAATGAGTATTAACATGGATACTCTTTAAAATACATATAATAATATAAAAGGATTAGATGATGTGCCTTACCAAGATTTAGGTTCTATCATTTTCTATATTGCATAAGGGCCCAAAATTCTATCTACTCAATTCCAAGTGCAACTTAATCATTGAATTAAAATTTACTATTTGGTAGGCCATGGATACATTCCATGGAATTCATAACTTTTATTTTACATAGGTGTGTCAAATTTTTACATGATGTATATTTATAAACATTCCTAGCCAATAATCAACCATTCAAATATTTTAAATTTTTAGAGTATATTACTAAGATTCTATCATAGTTTTGGGAACCTCAATATACTATAGTGCTACCATCACATATCATTTCTATAGAATAATGCACACATATGATGTTGGCAAGTCTAGTAAATATTATAAAAATTAACATTTTATAGATAATTCAAAACCATAACTTTCAACACAAAAGCTGGACCAAGAGAAAAATGTATTGTAGTTTTCTTTATTATTTGATTCTAAACATATAAATTTCATATATGTCAAGGACATTGATTATAATTATGATGATAGTTATAATTAATATTTTAATGTATTACAAATGAACATTGATTATTATTTGTGTTTTTAATTTCACACCAGTTGGTCCAAGTGAATATATAGATGATTTAAGGGAAATCATTCTAATTCATAAAGATAAAAGAAAATAAATCACTTTAGACGTGGATAAAGGAAAGAATATTTCTTATCATATAAATATTGTACAACATAAAGTTCTACCAAGTATCCCATGGACTATTTTTTCCTCAAATCCAAAATTTCTAAAGAGCAAGAGGCACATTACATTGATCAATGCATTACAAGTAACAAAAACTCACCATTCATATATTCAGTAAATTATGTGGAATTCATGGATATAGAGCCAATTTTTTATAAACAAGCTAATAATGCAAAATATATACGCCATTTGATCTTTCAGATGTTACTTGATAGAGAATTAACTACCTTGAAAATAATATGTCATAGATCTACTAGTAGATTATAAAATCAAGAGGAAAAATAGTTTTTTCACTTTCATAAAATAACATGGTTACTACAAATACTTGTTTATCATTAAAATAGGAACTTCACAAATATAAGGCTAATGACACCATTTCAATTAAAAATCCCCTACCAAAACCTACTAGGGCTCAACAACAGGACCAAATACACTAAAACTACAAGCATTCCAAAACCAATCCTTTTACTATTTATTTTTTCATTGAGAATTAGTATAAGTAACATGTGTAAATATATAAGAACATAGAGCCAAATGTATGGACATTTGCATTTATAAAACACATAGGGTATGGTGAATATGAATTTTAGAAATATATATACTACCAATATTTAATAATACATATTATAATACTAATTGTATATGTTCCCAAAGTTATGGACACACTATGTTTTGTTATGCACAAGAAATTAGATACATGATACATTGGGGAAACAATGGTTGCATTAAATAGAAGCTACAAATGATAAGCTAAAGTAATGTCTTACATTAAAATATGAGGATAGTAAAATTTGTATTCTTCATGATGGTTTGGATGACAATCACAGATTCAAAAATGAGAGACATATCTCAAAATTGGTTTATCCTAAAACTACACATGAGGATTCTTACACTTTAAAGCAAGATGCCATCTAGATAGAAAATATTTTGAAAAATTCCAAAGACAAAGATATAGTTATAAAGGATGGCTAGTATGATGAAAACACCTATGATTCTCTATGGGAATTTAACAATATTCAATATCCAACACTTGATTATCTTCCACTAGGTCTACCTTTATATTATACACATCCCTAAGATGTGTTGTTTGATTCATATATTATCATATTGTTCATGTATGAAAAAAAAACAATATTCTAAAAACAAAGTAGGACCTATGCATGATTTGTGTAGTTTATTTACATCAATTAGTTTACTCTAGGTATACTTAGTGTAATCATATAAAATACAAAATTGGATGACTTAGGCATTACTAATAGCACCCAACCTATAGGTCCTTTTTATTACTCACTCAACCCTTCTTGGCTAGACTTTCACTGATTCCCAGTCACTCATAGCTTCTCAGACTTAGCTTTTCAGGACCCAAACAACCCTCCCAAACCCATATCCATCCCCCCAAGGCTCATCCTCCTAGGAAAATAGTGCCCAATTATAAAATAGCACTATAATTTAGGGGTGTCCTATTTTCGATGTTTTTGTCCAAGTTTACTTTAGCACCAAACAGTCAGATTTTATCGATTCCTTATATTTTCCCTTGCCAACCTAATACAAGATCATCTAACCAATAATCATCATTTTCCCTATAAAATGTCATTCAATGTCCATTTAGAAGGGTTGGCACTCATTCATAGCAAAAAACAAGAATACAAGCAACTACACACAAGCACTCTTCCCTATTCTCTGCATACAACCTTTCAAAACTAATTCAAGTCTATTCAAGCAATCATATCAGTCCCTAGTCATCTAAAGTACATTACAATCTTGTATCTAGTTGCATATATCACATAATTGTATCAAGAACTTCAAAACGGGAGAACTACATTAGCTTGATCCCTCTTCAGATTGTTGGTATGTAGGCAGTGTGCCCATACACGAGGTGTGAAGTGTGTCCAGTGTATCCTTTACACACTAACCCCTTCTCTCTTTACCAATTTTGTTATTCAAGTTCAAGTACCAAGAGCTCCTAAGGTTTTTAAAGATTAAATCAGACACATAATGAGCTCCACACAAAATTAGACTTTAATATTTCACTACCAAGGTGTTACAAGCCTACCAAACAAAACCCAAAAAAAATAGATCACTAGGACAATAGTGCCAGAAGTGGGAAACTCTAAAAATTAGACTACAATGCCAAGTAGCAGGGTAACTTGATTTTTGTGTTCATATCCAATCTAAAAATATAGTTTTGAGTCCTATTTATGATAGTTTGCCATCCCTACACAATAATTTTTAGATCTTGAATCATCCATTTTGACCCAAAATAAGCTAAGTTTAATTTCTCTACACTTCCTACTATTTTTAGAAAAGATAAAATACATATCTATTTACACAAATTATTAAGCTAATTAAGACACATTAATTACCAATTTGCATTTACTTAGACCTTTATTTATTTATAAATTAAACAACTAATTCCCAAAAAGAATTAAACATTTGGTGAACCCGACTTACTTTGAATTTCTACACAAAAATCCTAAAAACCCTAGGGTTAATTATTTCTAATTTTTTACAATATTTTTCTAATTTTTAATAAATTTAAAAATTAAAAAAACAACCAATTAATTGAAATATTTTCAAGAAATTCACCCAAACCCTAATTTTCACATAATAAGTCTTATTTGTATATAAACACTTTCAAACCACTAGTAAAAATATATTGTTGATTTTATAAATATTTTCATATTTTTTCTTAATTTCTCAAAATTAAAACTACAACTTTTCTATAAAATTTTCAAATTATTGCACTAATTTTGTAAAAAATCATTCAAAACCCTAGTTGCGTCAAAAACATTCTCAGGTATTTTTCATTACTTTTGCATAATTTTTTTTGGAAATTTAGCTACATATAAAAACTCAAAAAATCAATTTCAAATTCAAAAGTTCATAGTTTTTTGAAAATAATATTTCTAAAAAATCCATATTTGCTTCCACTAGCTCCCTTTTGCTTGTTGAGGTATCACCTTACATGTTTTAGATTCCTGTATCCTTTTTATACATATTCTAGTTCCTTGCTTAGATTATATTAGGTTAATTTTTACTACTATCATCCAAATTATTTTCCTTATGCCACCTAAGTTCCTTGCATCTCTTCCCTCAAGATAAAGTGCAAGACTTAGTGGCAATCCCCTTGAATTCACTCAAATTCTTGTAACTCAACCATATATCATGGATAAACACCCAAATAAAATTCTTGATATAGATTATACACATCCAAATTATACAAATTTCCATGAGGATAACTCTCACCATGATCGACATGAAAACAAAAATAATGAAGTACATATAAATGCTCATGCTCCACCACATTGGACTACCGATCCACTTTCATCTATTGTTGATAATGAAGTAGTCCTCAACAAAGAGTTGGTTTTTAAAAAAATTAGAGAAATAATTAAGGAATAGCTTAAATATCATACATTAATTTTGTAATCCATCATGAAAATTAAAAAGGCTAAGCAAGTTGAGTCTTCCAATCATTCAGAGTAGCCCGTTACAAATGACACTATGGGGGTAACTATGTCTCAACAATCCCCTATATTATCCCAACCTTATTTGATGCCACCAAATATAGCTAGTACATCCCTATCTCTTGATGGCATAGACCTTGTGCAAGAGATATGATCTATTTAATCCAAGGTGCAACATCTTGAGCAAGGTATGACTAGATCTACATAGGCATTGGATTCTTTCACTTTATTGCATACAGCATTAGCACATCACATTGCCTCTACACCCTTGTCATAAGGATTTTTTCAACCCAAGATTAATCTTTATGATGACAAGTGTCAGTTTAGGCTTTTTCTCACATAGTGATTTTACCTACACATCTTTTTAGCTTACTTAGGTTAGTTAATTAAGTCATCAAGGGTCATTTACCTCTGAGTGGGTTCTAATTGTGGGTTAGTGTTTTACCTTTTTGGTGACCTAATCTCACACTATATGTACTTTTTTTTTCTAAAGTGGTTAATGTAAACATTTCCTTTGTGTAATTTTCTTATTTTTGGATCTCTCATTCTGCCTCTACAATAATTTGACATTCATCATGTGGCTGCTATTCAGAGATCTTGAAAAAATCTATCATGGTACCAAAGCTTTCCTGATAGCCTTATGAATTTTTCTCCTTTGGTAAGATATTTTTGCATTCACCTTGTTATTTTTTCATACTGTACCGCCACCATTTTTTACCCTGGAGGTATTTTTTTAAAACTACCTCAAAACTCATGTTAGAAGGCCTTTGATGAAAAAACTATTTACATATATTTTATGGGTTTTTTGATATATAAAATGGGTTATTCTTAGTTTTCTAAAAAAATTCACATATTTTCCAAAAAATTCAATTTCTTCTATCTATTCATCATTCATACAATTGAAGTAATCCAGCCTACAAACCCCGATTTACTCTTCATAGACCAAATCAAATTTCTGAAGTGCTTATACTTACTCACCAACCAAATCAGGTTTTTGAAGTGCTTCTATTTTCTTTCTGACCAAATCAAGTTTCTAAAGTGCTTCTACTTGCTCATCGACTAAATTAGGTTTTTAGAGTGCTTCTACTTGGAAGTAATCAGGCTTCTCCAAGGTAATTACTTATAAATTAATCGAGCTTCAGCAGTTAGACTTCACAACCTCAAAATATACTACTTGGAAGTAATCAAGTTTTTAGAGGGAAACTACTTTGAAGTAATCAGGTTTTCTAAGGTTGACTACTTATAACTTTTTATAAGTTGAAATAGTTTGAAAGCCCAAAGTAAAGAAGCTCGAAGAACCCAAAATACACTACCAAGAACTAATCAGGTTTTCCAAGGTTGACTACTTTTAACTTTTTATAAGTTAAAGTAGTTTGAAAGCTTGAAGTAAATTAGTTGGAAGATCCTGAAGTAAAGTAGCTCAAAGAAACTAAAATACACTGTGAAGAAGTAATCATGTTTTCTAGGGTTAACTGCTTATAACTTTTTATAAGTTAAAGTAGTTTGAGAACCCAAAGTTGAAGTTGTTCAGAACCCCAAGCAAGTAAGTACATGATGTTCTAGAAGTCATCAAATTTTAGGTGAAAAGTTATGAATAAATAGACTTAAGTTGTTTCCTTTTTGTATTTTTGGTTTAAAAACATGTGTGGAAAAAAATTGCCTTTTTTGGAAAAGGTCCAGGAATATGTTGAAGTAAGAACTTGTAAGTGCCATAACTTTTGATTAGTAACTCCTTTTTGAGTGTTATTTTCTTCAAAAATGCTTATTTTTTATGCTCTACACATTAGATCTATCATTAAGCCTTTCATAGCTATAAAAAATTTACACATTTTTTGTACACTTTTGAACACATTATCAGTTGTATCTAACATTCCTCTTGTTCCTTGTACTTATGTACCTACTACTCAAGATGTATTTTTGGTTGAATCCAATGTCTATACGAGCGTGCTTATATTTGAGACATTCAGGGGGGTACTTGTGTGTTTGTTGTGCATGCTTGCTTATATTTGAGACATTCAGGGGGGTACTTGTGTGTTTGTTGTGCATTTAGTCTTTCTTTTTTCCTCATCACTTTTTTACTTACTACAGTAATAATTACTTCTGCACTATGGATTCATTCTCAATAAGTTTACTTACACCATTTAATTATAATGAATGGAAACCTAGAATGGAAATTATCGTACAATCCAAGGGTTACCATCAGATTATAATGGGCACTAAGATTGAACCTACTAATGTTGGAGAAAAAATCAAATGGTTTAACTATTGTGATAAAGTCCATGGACTACTATCTTTCCATCTCCCTAGATCTACTCTTTCACATTGAATCTACCAAAACACCTACTAAAATGTAGGCCCAACTCACCACGCTCTTTAAAGTATAGGATGTCATGAGGTGGCATGAGCTAGAAAATGAGCCTATTAGATTGATCCTAGATGACTTTGACACTCTTCAAGACTTCTTTACCAAGATCAGACTTTTGAGATTATAGTTGAAAGCATGGAGAATTGACAATAAAGATGAACAACTTGTTATGTCAATACTCTCTAAATAGGGTCTTGAATATTCTATAATTGTGTCTACTTTCCATGCTACTAAGAGTGCTCTTGAGACCACATGAAAGATGCATTTTCTAGATACTTTTGTTACTAACCTAGTTCAAGAACAAGATAAGTTGATACATATGGGCATAGTGAAGTCATCTAAATCTCATGTATTACTTGCTGAGACATATAAGGCTTCTAACAATAGAGAGAGAAAGTAGAGAAAGAAAAATGTTGAGAAGGGTGAAAATATTTCCACCTCCAAATCAAACAATGTGACCTCTTCTTCCACTCATAATCCTAAGAAATATTGGATAAAATGTGGGCATTGCTTAGGTAAGCATGATGAAAGTAAATGTTTGAATAAACAAATAAACCACCTTACTAGCCTTCTTATTCTAAATAAAATAGGTGTTCCATATTTTTTCAAACCATCTTTATCAACCCATGAATCCACTAAGGAAAATGACTATGGAAAAGAAAAGGCAAACGAGAATAATAAGGGGAAACATAAGGGCAAATATTTAGTCATAGTTTTGCCTCTAACTCTTCCTACATGGGTCATTGACTCTGGTGCTTCACATCACATGGCCTCTTCACAGATTGAGTTCAGTTCCTTGGAACCATGTAACATGTCCTTTATACAATTGGGTGACAACACTTCTAAAAAGGTTCTCAGTAGAGGGTTTATTGAAGTGAGTGGTGGAACATTCAATATTGTTCTAAGTGTGCCCTCACTCTCAACTAATCTCCTATCAATCTACCAGATCACTCAACTTGGTCTGGGCATGCGAGTTGAATTCAATCCAGATTTAGTGTACATCAGGGAGTTACATAGTGATACTATTTTGGTTGTGGGAATGGTCTATCATCAAACTTAGTTATATATATTCTCACACTTTGCTTCTAACTCTCCTTAAAATTATTCACATTCCTCTTTGGATTCACCTATACCTATTAAAACTTCTAAGACTGAGCTTCTTTCTGATATTGATAACTCTTCTTCTATAAATGACTAAAATAATGAAGTGGACACACCTCCACAATCTCCTTGTCACCTTATAAATATTCAAAATTTATTTCTTAACCCACTTACCTCTAGTCCACTTTCAACATTATAGGGTAATAATCTACTGATCGAGGACACACCAGACATCAAGTAATCTATTTCATAGTGTTAGAGGATTCCACAGACCTTCTTCACCTCTGCTTCTATTGCACCATCTTGGAATAGAGAATTTGGGCCACCTACCTCAAAGTATGTGGATCTTTTTTTTCATAAGAATTACACCTTGGTTAAAGATACATTAGGAACTTGGTAGACAAACTCATTATTTTAGGGTAATCCACTCTTCACTGCATCTACTTCTAATTCAAAGTCACTTTCAAGCATTCCTCTAGGGGACATCGGATGACTACAGCCAATTATAGACCTTAGTAGGACTTTTTATCCCTCTTCTCTTCTTTACTTTCTTTTTGGGGATGAGTTTTGTTCCTATGGGTTTTCTCTTTTACCCTAATTTATGGGAGTTGTATTGTACTTGGGTACCTCATCAGGCCTCATTGTTAGGACCTATTTCTTCTACTCACCTAAGCTATGTTTTAGGGGGGTGTCAGTGTAGGATTTTTCCCACATATTGGTTTTACCTACATGTCTTTTTAGCTTACTTAGGTTAGTTAATTAATTTATTAGGGGTCATTTACCTTTAAGTGGGTTCTAATTTTGAGTTAGGGTTTTACCTTTTTGGTGATCTAATCACACACTATATGTACTTTTTTTTCGTCAAAGTGGCTAATGAAAACATTTCCTTTGTGGAATTTTCTTATTTTTGGAGCTCTCATTATGCCTCTACAATAATTTGGCATTCATCACATAGTCGCTATTTAGAGATCTTGGCAAAATCTATTAGTAAGGATGATCTAGAGGCATATTTTAGATATTTTCACATATCATGTTTAGATTTTGTACCCAATAATTGGATACTTACCAAACTCTTTCCATAGAGCCTAAAGGATATACTTTACAATGGCTTTAAAGTATATCAAATGAATTGGTCATGGAATTCAATCCTTTAGCAGACATGTTCCTATCACATTTCAGTATGAACATTGGTGATAAGTTCTCATATGCACAGATTGCATAACAGAAATAAAAGCAAATGAGCCTCTCATAGATTATGTTTTTAGATACAAGACTATTATGGCTAAGTTAACTAGTCCCATAGCTAATAAAAAGCTACATGGCATCTTCAAAAAAAGCCTTATACTAGCACTGCATGAATCCATTATGCTCAAAAGATTCTCTTCCTTCATTGAATTATGTCATACACTTAAGGGAAGAGAATACAAGTTAATCTCGATGGGAAATCTCCAGTAATCAAGTACTCCAGACACATCAAATAGGAGTAATAGAAAAGTCCCATATAAGATCAAAATCAGTGATGAAAAGAATTATAATCAACCAATATTCAATGCAATTTAGAGCCCCCTCAGTGTGTGGTTTTATCAGCACCTCCTTGATATGCATTTACTAATTTATCAATTTCTTTATCTCAAGTTCTATGTCAGTTATTGCAATACAACCTTATCACTCTCCCATCTATTTAGGAATTTGATCTAGTAAATCCTCTTCCATAGGAATATGATTAGCAAACATTTTTCAATTTTCACAATGCATTAGGCCACACCATAAATAGATGCATCAGTTTATGACATAAGATACAAGACTTGATAGATGATAATATGATTGATTTGGGAACTTTAGTTGAGCCTCTAAATATAAATCCAACACAAGATAAAGCTTTTAAAATATTTTTGGATCCATTTCCACAACACTCAAAATAAGAGAAAGAGGACACATCAGGTGTTCATCATACATAACATACACATCCTCCACCAGTTACATACCAGGCACCTTCAGTTGAGGCACATCCTTTGAGAGGTATGATAGATGTGTATGATCTAGAGTTTCACCTAGCCCTTTGATATCCTTTTCAAATCAGGAGATTTTGGAGGATAATACAGGCTATAATGCACTTTTTATCAGAGCACATATCCATAATAAACCTATCCATAGTGTACTCATTGACAATGGTTCCAATCTTAATATGTGCACCTTCACACTACTACAATATTTGGGTTATTCAAAGTAGGATATCACTCTAACCAATATAGTTATCAGTGGTTTTAGTGGACATATTCAGAGTTCATTAGGTGAGATAGTACTTCCATTATATTTTTGTCCTACACATGTGTCTACACCATTGACTATAGTTCCCAATGCAAGAATTTTTGACATACTACTTGATCGACTATGAATTCAAAAAATCAAGGCAGTACCTTCCATAGTTCATAGATGCATGAATTTCATTCATGCTAACTAGTTTATTACAATTGGTGGAGTTCCTTATGAGTCACCACTCCCTACTTCAAAACCATCTACTAGATTCCAATGACGAGCTCTAGTTCTCCCATTGATTTTGGCTTCTCCTCTAGTTTTAGTATAGCTTCCACTTTCGATCTAGCCACAATTACAACATCCATCACTAGTATAGAGGGTCCATACACCCTCATGGTTTTAGGATTCTTGAAAGCTTCTAGCTATAGTGTTCACACCTAGAGCAGTTACATTACAATATCATATAGATACACAAAGAGCACCTATTCACAGAGCTTCTTCTCTTACTTTTAGATGGGTCCCTAAGAGCCCTATAGTTGCATCCACTTCTCAGAGTCATAGGAGGACCACACATTTAATATCCACTTTAGATATTTCAAAGTAGTTACAATGTACACAAATTTTAGTTGCACAATCTTAGACACTCCATCATGACTCAAGATCATGCATGATCCCATTATTTGATACAGGATACCATAATAGGGAGTTTCATCTGAGACTCATTAGTTATTATCATTAGTACTCTTTTCTTCTGAGGGTAGTCATTGCAAGTTCATCATTCCTACCCTCGGAAGAGGGGGAATCAAATAGGTGATTTGTCATAGAGATAAAACCTCCTATTAATTGAAATAAAAATTAAATTAGAGTATTCATCATATAATCTAGAGGTCAAATTGATCAAATCAGAGCAAAAAATAGGAATAGTCTTAGACCAATAGTCAGTTTTCACATCAGACGGTAGCACCATAAATGGATAGTAGTGCCAAAAATGGATAGTAGTGCTATAAATTGGAAAGGATCACAAAAAATATGGATGTACATAGTTCGGTGATCCTTTCCAATTAGAAAAACACTCAGGGTTTTCAAAAATAGGTAAAAAATTGAGTTTAGGGACAATTTTTGCACTTCCAGATTCAGTAGTTTCAACACAATTTTCTCAGATACAGGGGGTTATCATGTGTAACATGATGTTTCTCACTTTCAATTCATATTTTTAAATTGTAATAACTTCTAAATCATAATCCATGTTTTAGACATCAATGATTTGGGGTAATGTGCACAGCGCATTGATCTTCTTTTATTTTTGAGTTTAATTTATTCTAGGCATTCTTAGCAGTCGCGTGTCTTACTCTATATGTAGGTGGTTGGCATCACAAGTGAGTTAAAATTTCATATAATTTTAGCTTTTTGAGTACCCAAGTTCCCAATTTGGCTTTCATATAAGCCTAATACATCAATTTTGAAGTGGATTTCATAAAAGCCTAATCTTCATCTTTTGAAATGGCTAAGAGTGGCCTAGTTTTTAGCACACATTTAGCTATCCATGCCACAGTGTCAAATTTATAGCACATTAATGTGATCCACAAGCCATCTCATATGAAATATATTCTATATCAGTATCATTTCATAGCTTCACTTCACAGGGCAATCATGGAGCCAAAGGGCTAGCCTTTCTATTCTTGAGCCACCTATTTAGAGGGATTGGACACATAATCCAGACATCAATTAGCATAAGCATGAATCGTTAGCTTCACTTAGTTCACAATGATGGAACCAAAGGACCAGCCTTTGCATTCATGAGCCACATTATAGGGAATAGATCACTCAACTTTTTTCATAATATTACTCTTGATTCAACACATACTCATCATAATCCAGCATCACAATAAGTTTTGTATTAGTTCACATACTCGATGAGGTGTATTCATTCATCTCTCTTCCTTTACTCAATTTTTATAAGTTCTTATTTTAAATATAGTATATCTAGTAAGAACTAATTTACTTAATGTTTTTATTTACAGTTTGACACACCATAACATGCTCTCTCTATGCACATCTGACATCACACAACTTCATGAGCTTTTCCCTTACAAGCAAGTTCAGGCATGTTTTCTATTTTTCCTTTATCCTATTATTTCACTTTGTTACATCATTAGAATAAAGGAGAGGCAAATATAATCATATAAAATGATAAATTTGATGACTTAGGCATGGATAATATCACCCAACCTATAGGTCCTATTTCTTGCTCATTTAACCCTTCTCAGCTAGACTTTCATTGGTTCTCAGTCACTCATAGCTTCCTACAATTAACTTTTTAGGACCTAGGTAGCCCTCCTAGACCCAAATCCATCCCCCTAAGGCTCATCCTTCTAGGAAAATAGCACCTAATTTAGACAGGAGTGCCTAAATTTAGGGGTATCTTATTTTTGGTGCTATTGTCCAAGTTCACTTTAGCACCAAATGGTCAAATTTTATCGATTCCTTATCTTTTCCCTTGTCAACCTAATACAAGATCATCTAATCAATGAGCATAAATTTCCCTATAAAATTACATTCAATGCCAATTTAAAAGGGTTGACACTCATTCACAAAAAATAAGCAAGAATACAAGTAAGTACATTCAATCACTCTTCCCTATTCTCTGCATACAGCCTTCCAAAACCAATTCAAGCCTATTCAAGAACTGATACCAGTCCCTAGTCATCTAAATTACATTATAGTCTTGAATCTAGTTTCATACATCACATAATTGCACCAAGAACTTCAAAATGGGATAACTACATTAGCTTGATCCCTCTTCAAAGTATTGGTATGTAGGCAACATGCCCACACACAGTGTGTAAAGTGTGTCCAATGTATCCTTTACACACTAAGCCCATATCTCTTTACCAAGTTTGTTATTCAAGTATTAGGAGATCTTAAGGGTTTTGAAGATTAAATTAGAGACACATCAAGATATGTATAGAATCAAGCTTTAATATTTCACTGATAGGGTGTTACAGGCCTGCCAAACAAAACCCAAAAAAACTAGACCACCAGGATAATAATGCCAAAAGTGGACAACAGTGCTAGAAGTGGACAATAGTGTCAAAAAGTGGACTACAATGCCAAGTAGTAGGGTGTATTGAGTTTGGTGCTCTTGTCCAATCTATAAATAGAGTTTTGGGTCCTATTTACAACAGTTTGCCATCTATGCACAATAAATTCTAGATATTCAATCATATGTTTTGACCTAGAATAAGCTAACTTTGATTTATCTACACTTCTTAATATTTTTAGAAAAGATAAAATACATATCTATTTGCACAAATTAGTAGGATAATTAAGACACATTAATTATTGATTTACATTTACTCAGACCTTTATTTGCTTAAGAATTAAACACTTGATTCCCAAAAATAATAAAAAACATTAGTCTTTCTCTATATATTTTTTTTAATAAAAAAATAGTTCAAAAAATTCTATATGATTGAATGCAAAAAATACAACTTGCCATTTATAGACACAGTTGTAGACATCTAGTTTTCACATACCCAAAAAATATTATATAGAAAAAATCACTTTGCCTAGCTAGTATCACACCATATTTTTGTATAATTTAATTGGTATCATCCCAATGGACATAGAATAATGATTATTAGATTCAAATAATTTAAATAATCATATATCATGTTTATACTTTAGAAAGTTCATTGGGTGCATCATTTTACACATGTTCTATCATTATTTTACTATACCTTATTGTTCATACTTTAGTTATTTTATATTGCATAAAATATATTTATATTTATCACTTAAATTCACATTACTATCTTAATATATACTTAAGTTACTAAATATAGTGATTTTACTAAATTACCTATGTTGATCAATTTACATATATTCATGCATGGTTTTCATTTTTATTTTTCCTACTTCATGTTTTATGTGTATTCTCTATTTTGGCTTGTCGACAATTGATCATGTCCTTGTGCATGGATTTAAGCCTATTGTATGTTTTTATGATCATGTGTATGGCATTTTTATATGTCCCTTGTATGTGGCTCATTGTCCTTCTATTGCATGTTTTGTGTGCTTTGTGTGTACTCTTTGTATGTGTGTGGCATGGCCATAACACTTGTTTTCTAATTTTTCAATGCCATGATGGACATCATGCATATTATTCATTTAAAAATGAAATGATCCATATCATGTATCCCTCCCTGAGTAGTTATATTCAAATTTCATTACTTAATTTGGATCAGTTATCTGTGTGCTTCATTGCTAACATATATCTTCACAATGTCACTATGTGTGCTTATTTCCTTATGCATCTTAAATTACAACTATTTTTATCAATTTACATATGATGATGCCATGCTCCTCCATGTTATAAAATTTCCCACTAATATTTACATATTTTTATAGCATATATCAAATAATTTATTATTGGTACTCTAAAACTCACCTCAAAAGAGGGGGCATACATAGTGGCTTATTTTAGAGACTAAGATCTTACAATGAAGTATATATAAAATATGTTTTAAGTTTTACATAGTTGATCAAGATTCATACCTGTAAATCACCCAGAAAGCATTTTTAGATAATGACACATCATTTGTATAATGGTGCAAGATGACCATATCAAAAATAATATGTTATTGTCTTAGTAGGCAAAAAAATAGTCATGTTCATAACTTTTTAGAATCAAAGGTAATACATGGAAATTTTTCAATAGGTATACAAAATTAGTCTTTAGAAAAATACTTAGATTTGATCATCTTGAGAGCATCATGAGTGACATGTTTTCTAGGTTATCACACATTTTTTTTCTCAAAATTATAGTTGTATTACTCAATTTTAGAATCAATATACAATCAAATATCAAATTGGAGGCATATGCACAGCACATGCCCACCTCTTTTGCTTTGTTTATGAACTACTTTGATAAATGGAATGGAAATTTAGGGTCACTCTCCACACTATATACACCAAACTCAGATTGTATTATCTTTCACACAATATTTCCACTGAATTTATACTAGTTTTGCACTATAAATGAACCTAATTTTATTTTCAGGGATTGGTTCACCTTTTTTCACCAACTGTTCCACCATAACAATATATTGTAATTCATATATGGATTTCAAACTACTTCTCCACTTTGGGTATGAAATGATGGAGTCAAGCACACCTTCATTACTTAACCACACACACCTATCAATGAGGATTGGGGTACACATACTCTCATCCAAGTTCATCAACAAAAACTAAATCTTTAAGGTTCTTACACTCTCCAAATCACTTAGTTTTTCACTAAAAAAAAACATAACATTTCACATACCCAATCAATTGTATTTGTTCCTTATTCCTAGATCTATAAGTTTTCTTGTCTTTACTTCTTGATTTTTATTGTAAGTATGGATTGATTTTATACATGTTTTCATTGTAGGTTTTTTCATGAAGCATAATTTAGTGTTGTGTCTTACATTCAATACTATTCTTCATAAGTAAGTTCAGGTACATGTTTTCATTTTACTCTAGTGCTTTGGATTTTCTACATTACTAGAACAAAAAGGGGGAAATGTAGACACATAAATTAACATGCAAGATGAAATAATGTAATTTTGACCACCCTTTTACACACTTAGGCCTCATTCTATAATATTTCAACCACTTTTCCTTCACTTTATATATGGATAATCCATTCTTACAATCAACTAATGATCTATAAATGTCCCTATTCTTCATTTAAACTAACTCAAGCTTATCCCATGACTGATCCATACTATCAGCTCACCTATCTTTGATCCTAAGACAATAGTGTGTCATTTAGCCTATCATAAGTTCCTCAGTCCTATT